>JBBMOE010000060.1:707009-851791 GCA_037975065.1 Chaetodon trifasciatus
TATATATGTATGTGTGTGTGTGTGTGTGTGTGTATATATATATATATATATATATATATATATATATATATACTAACTCCTTGATGGACTGTTAGATTATTTATGTACTATTTATCTATGTGTGTATGGATGTATTTATCTAGAAATAAGGAACTCATACTAATACTGGTTTGTTTATGCAGATCCCATGCCTGTGTGGCAGCGCCCCCTGTCTGCTGTGTCGATGCTGCCCTAGTGGAAATAACTCTACAGTGACTCGCCTCATTTATGCCCTCTTTCTACTGCTGGGAGTGGGTATTGCCTGTATTATGTTGATGCCTGGCATGGAGGGGCAGCTTAAGAAGGTACGCAGGGTCCCTCAGAAAACATCTACCAAATTGTGAGTGAATTATTACGCTACTAATGTGGTGGTTTGTAATTATTTTAATCTAAAGGGGGGTTTATTTTTGGCAAGTTGTAGAAAATGATTGTGAGAATAATTTTTTCGTTACACATCTTCATTTTTGAACCTCTGTTCATGTATCTTCATCTGAGAAGCAAAAACCTTGCATGAAAGAAATATGAACTAAAATATGATTCTGGGGTATGTATAAAATGTGCAAAACAGGCCACATAACACATTAATGTATACCTTAACTAAAGGCAAACATTATGGAAGCCCATAGAGGACTATATTAAGATAATAGTGCAATTTTCCACATATGTGTCTCTTAGCTGAATGAAAAATTATCTGAAAATATAATAATCTAATTTGCATTTTCATTTTTGCTTACTTGTATGAGGCTTCTATGACCATATTAAAAGGAAAATTGAGAAGATGTTTGACATTTCATTTTCAAAGATTTAGCCTGCTCTAAATTGGATAATATTCAAATGTAATAACAGAAACAGTGCCCCCAGTCTATTGCATCTACATTTACATGTCACCATGCTGTTTTGTTGAGAGAATGAATGGGAACAATGGGAAATTTTTGCTAATGCTCGCAAGAATTACCATGGATAAATTTATAGATTCATCCACTATTGAGCTTGTGCATCATGGCTGCACATCACTGGATCAGTGTTGTGTAACCACCAGTGATTCTGATTCTTTGGATCACAGTTCGATTCAAAATTGATTTGTGATTCAAAATGATTCACAATTTAAAATAAATTAGTTTCTTGATTCAAAATCAATTCTCAATTCAATACATTCACACATGTGGTTCTAGATTGTGGTTTTGAGTTACTTTTCCCAGTTTCCCAGAGTTACTTTGACTGCAGTAGACACTTTTATACATCTCAAAGAAAAAAAAAATCACACTGAATCAAATATACATATTTACCACTCAATGTCAGCCCAGAGTAAAATTTATTTTCTGTAAGTCCAAATTTAGTGGATTTGGGAAAACACTAACCAAGAAGAACAGGAAAAATAACACACTGCTCCTAAATTCAGTTGTTCTGCCAAGTTAAGATGCAAATGGATGGCTG
The DNA here is from genome assembly GCA_037975065.1 of Chaetodon trifasciatus. Taxonomy (NCBI): domain Eukaryota; kingdom Metazoa; phylum Chordata; class Actinopteri; order Chaetodontiformes; family Chaetodontidae; genus Chaetodon; species Chaetodon trifasciatus. Next base: position 708,483 of record JBBMOE010000060.1, read on the forward strand.
GTTCGAGGAATCTTTCTATCATCTCAAATGCACTATCAGTCTTAATGTTGACAAGAATTTTAAATAAATATTAAAATTATCTGTCCAAAGAACATTATTCCAGAAGTCCTGTTCTTTGGCTATGTTCTCTCTGGCAGACTTCAGTCTGGCCTTAATGTTCCTCCCGTGAAAGTTAAACTTGTGCAGTCTCTTTCTGATTGTAGTTTTTAGTCTTAGTCACTTACTGAAAATCATTTTAAATTTAGTTTTAGTCGTAGTCGCTTACTAAAAATATTATTAAATTTAGTTTTAGTCTTGCTTAACTGAAAATTGTAGGTGGTTTAAGTCACATTTAGTCTTTTATTTTGTTTTCATCAAGATTTAGTCCTTGAAATCCAGTGAGAGAATTTGACTTGCACTTGCAGAAGTGATTGGTTAAAAATGAAAACAACAACTAGGTTGTCCGCCCGAACACAAGACAACTTTTTCGTCTCGTCTAAAGTCATCAGAGCATAATGAACAGGGATATCGTCTCGTCTAGTTTAGTAATATACAGGACCGTCGCGGGGGAGTGCCAGGCCCTGTGCGAACTTGAAATGCGAGGCCCTGCTCTTTGACATGGATGCGCAATTGCACATGAATAACAGTCACACGGACACAGCTATTCTAGTTCTACTGCAGGCATAATTCGCTGCAATGCGTTTTTAACAAGTAGAATAATACAGCATAATCATAAATATAGTCTCAGATATGACTTTTTGCTATTTATTCCATAGGGGGAAAAATCAACTGTGCAACGAGCAGCTTTACATCATGTCAGCTCAGTCACTTTATTTTTGGCATCTTGACATTTTAAAAAAATATGTTAGGACACTTTTCATTCATAATATATGTTCATTTTCTTTACAACTATACACAACATATTTACTGCATTTACTTGCCCACATTCTCGTCCTGCTGTTGTTGAAGCCCACCAGGCTCTTCCACAGTGTTGGTGTAGGTGATGCTAGTTGTTGCCACCACATTAGCATATTCAGACCCGCTAGCTTTGGGCATCTGCTCAGCCACCGCATCTCTGGATGTGCTGATAAATTTATCCAGTGATCCCTGCAGTGACTTATGAAATTCTTCCTCCTTTTTAATTTTTTTCCTTTTCTCAAAACCCGATTCGTGCTTGCGAAATTGTTCGCATTCTCTCACAGCTGCTTAATTTGTTAGTGCCACTCTTGGTGCTTTCTTCAAGCCCTCGACAACATTTTTGTTAGTTCTTGGTAAGGCTGAGGCACAGCTTTCTCAATAAAAAAGCGACAAGATCGTATAGTATACGGTCATGTGAAAAATTAAGGACACCCCATTACATATTCAGTTATTCATTAAGAAGTATTCACATATCGATGTCTAATCTTGTTTTTATTAATCTCTGGAAAAGAAAGTGGTGTAATTACACGTAAACAACAAAAAATAACACTGTTTTACTCATTAAGCAAAAGACATAACCATAAATGCATATTCTAACTGAGGAAAAAGTTAGGACACCCTACCCCCTCATACTTAGTGTTACCCCCTTTGGCTGAAATAGCTTCAGTGAGACGCTTCTTGTAACCCTCTACCAGTCTCTTACATCGGTCTGAGGAAAGTCTTCCCCACTCCCCAATGCAGAATGCTTTAACCTGTGTGATGTTTGAGGGGTTTCTTGAATGCACAGCCTGTTTCAAGTCACCCCACAGCATCTCAATGGGATTAAGATCTGGGCTTTGACTGGGCCATTCCAGAACTCTCCACTTGTTAGTTTTCAGCCAGTCCTTGGTGGATTTTCTAGTATGTTTAGGGTCATTGTCATGTTGCAGGGTCCAGTTCTGCTTCAGTTTCAATTTTCTTACTGATGATCTCACATGTTCTTCAAGCATCCTCTGATACACTGTAGAATTCATGGTAGATTCTATGACGGTGAGCTGGCCAGGTCCTGTTGCAGCAAAGCATCCCCAAACCATGACTCTTCCACCTCCATGCTTCACAGTTAGTATGAGGTTCTTCTCCTTGAACGCAGTATTTGGTGTGCGCCAAACATGTCCTCTGTTCTGGTGTCCAAATAATTCAATTTTACACTTATCTGTCCAAAGAACATTATTCCATAAGTCCTGTTCTTTGGCTATGTTCTCTCTGGCAAACTTCAGTCTGGCCTTAATGTTTCTCTTAGAGAGCAAAGGCTTCCTCCTTGCACACCCCCTGTGAAAGTTAAACTTGTGCAGTCTCTTTCTGATTGTAGAGGCATGCACTTTCACATCAACAGTTGCCAGTGGCTGCTGTAGGCCCTGTGATGAGATTTTAGGGGTTTTGGAGACTTCTTTAAGCATCTTGCGGTCTGCTCTCGGGGTGAACTTGCTTGGACGGCCAGACCTGGGCATGTTGGCAGTTGTTTTGAATGTCCTCCACTTGTACACTATTTTCCAGACAGTGGAATGGCTGATTTCAAAATCTTTTGAGATCTTTTTAAATCCCTTACCAGACTCATACGTTGCAACAATCTTCTTTCTGAAGGCCTCAGACAGGTCTTTTGATCTCACCATGGTGTTCACTCTCACGTCAACAGTCAGGAGTACTCCAAACTGAATGACTGAGGATTAAATAGGGCAAGTCTTCTTCAAAATGCTGAGTGACAATGTTGTAATCATGTGCACCTGATGTGTGTGATTTCAGCCAGTTTGAGAGGGAAAAAATGTGGGGGTGGCCCAATTTATTCCTCAACAGAAATTGCATTTTTATATTATTACTTTTTTACAGAATGTTTTACCAATATTTTCTTCAGTTTTACTTGTTTAGTTATATTACTTGAATCTCTAAGTATTGTTAAAATAGATATTAAATATCCATATGTTTAAATTTGTCAAAAAACACGTTTTCATAGGGTGTTTTCCACATGACTGTACCTGTGTGCAACCGTATGCATTATGTACTGAAAGCCATCATTATCAACGATGCTGTAGGGACGCAGGTCTTTTAAAATTAATTACTATGGACTGAGTCGTTTTGTTTATCAAATTGGCTGGAAGTGTAGAACATTGTTTCACACTGGGTTGGTTTACCAGGAGGCTTAGAGCTACAGGGGGTTGTTGTTCCAAATCTATCTCTGAGTGATGCCGCATCACACGAGTCCTCAAGTTTGTAGTGTTTCCGAAAAACTTCACCTTCACTTTGCAAAGCTTGCATGTTGAGATTATAAAATCCAAAACATGCTCAAATGATTGCCTTCATTGCAGACGAGGCATTTGTTTTTCTCGAAAGTACTCCATTGCTCCTGGTCTTTCCATAACACACACTTTATTTCCTTATTGCTCATGCCAGGGAGGTGGGCTTGATGGGAAACCGGAGTGGCATCATAGTGCCATCTATGAGATTTTGTGAATTAATGCGTGGCAGGAAAAAATGAATAACAGTGGTGTTGCAAGACTGAAAAATGTGAATAGATTCTTGGAATTTATGAATCAATTCTGAATAGTTTGAGGTAGAATTGTGATTCTTCTGTGACTTCTAAGTGCTTCCAAAGGCAGCTGGACTCATTTGTGGTTCTAGAAGATGTTTTGCCTCTCATCAATCAATCAATCAAGAGGGCGCCGCGGACGGCAGCCTCGGTGTGTTGGTGCGCGTTGTTTTGTTTTGTGTGTTAACTCTGGTTTTTGTGACGGTACCCGGAGCTCTTTCACCAGAGATGAGCTCATGAACATCAGGGGAGCAACACCAGAGGATTTATTTCCTACTTTCCTTCTCCCAACAGTGGAAATTTTGGACATTCTGGTGAAAGGTGTGCTCACCTTTGCTCACGCAGTAAAACGCTGGAGGAGAGGAAAATGGGCCGGCGCCAGCGCAGACTACGCACAGCGTTACCAGGAATATTTCTCTCTAACGTGCGTTCACTGTCCAACAAACTGGAGGAATTGCAACTGCTGCTGGGTAGAAACAGGGACTTTTCTTCATCTGCTGTTTTGTGCTTCGAGACGTGGCTCTGTGGATTAATACTGGACTCTGCGCTGCAGCTGGCTGGCTTCCAACTTCACCACGCGGACAGAGACATGGAACTTTCCGGCAAAACTAAAGGTTTCTTCATCAACAGTGGTTGGTGCAACGACATGACAGTGATCCAGCAGCACTGTTCTCCTGACCTGGAATCTTTCATTATTAACTGTAAACCTTTTTATTCACCCCGTGAGTTTGCTTCATTCATTCTGGTCGGTGTTTACATCCCGCCGCAGGCGAACGTGCAGGACGCACAGCGTGTGCTCGCCGAGCAGATACTGCGTGTGGAGCAGACCAAACCGGACTCTTTAGTTATTGTCCTTGGCGACTTTAACAAAGGTAACCTCACTCACGAACTCCCTAAATACAGACAGTTTATTAAATGCCCGACCAGAGAGGAGAATATTCTGGATCACTGTTACACCACAGTCAGGGATGCTTATCACGCTGTCCCCCGCGCTACACTCAGCCACTCTGACTCCGTCATGGTCCACCTGATTCCTGCGTACAGGCAGAAACTAAAGCTCTGCAAACCTGTAGTGAGGACATCAAGGAAGTGGACCAGTGAGGCTGTGGAGGATCTCCAGGCGTGTTTCGACTCTACTGACTGGGATGTGTTCAGGACTGCTACCAACAGTCTGGATGAGTACACGGAGGCTGTGACGTCCTACATCAGCTTCTGTGAGGACTGTTGTGTTCCATCACGCACCAGGGTGAATTACAACAATGACAAACCCTGGTTCACAGCCAAACTCAGACAGCTAAGGTTGGCAAAGGAAGAGGCCTTCAGGAGTGGGGACAAAGACAGATTCAGAGAGGCAAAGTACAAGTTTAGCAAGGCGGTGAAAGAGGCTAAACGACTGTACTCTGAGAAGCTCCAACACCACTTCTTAGCTAACGACTCTGCGTCTGTCTGGAAAGGGCTCAGGCAGATCACAAACTACAAGCCCAAAGCCCCCCACTCCATCAACGATCGACGCCTAGCCAACGACCTGAACAAGTTCTACTGCCGCTTTGAAAGACAAAGGGACAGTCCAGCAACCATCCCCGACGACACCTCCCAACAGCTCCAGCTCTAGTCACCTCCACCAATTCCCACCTTAAAGGAACCCCCCACCCACCTCAGTGACGACTCTTTCCGTTCATGAGAGGGACGTCAACAAACTCTTCAGGAGACAGAAACCCCGGAAAGCAGCTGGACCAGATTCTGTCTCCCCATCCGCCTTGAAGCACTGCGCTGACCAGCTGTCTCCAGTGTTCACACTGGACATTTTTAACACCTCACTGGAGACATGTCACGTGCCAGCCTGCTTCAAGTCCTCCACCATCATCCCAGTTCCCAAGAAGCCAAGGACCACAGGACTTAATGACTTCAGACCCGTCGCCCTGACCTCTGTCTTCATGAAGTCCTTTGAGCGCCTTGTGCTCTCACACCTCAAAGCCATCACCGACCCTTTCCTGGACCCCCTGCAGTTTGCCTACAGAGCCAACAGGTCTGTAGACGATGCAGTCAACTTGGCCCTCCACTTCATCCTCCAGCACCTGGACTCCGCAGGAACCTACGCCAGGATCCTGTTTTGGATTTCAGCTCTGCCTTTAACACCATCATCCCAACTCTGCTTCAGGAGAAGCTCTCACAGCTGAGCGTGCCTGACTCCACCTGCAGGTGGATTACAGACTTCCTGTCTGACAGGAAACAGCCCGTGAAGCTGGGGAAACACATCTCCGACGCAAAGACCATCAGCACCAGATCCCCCCAGGGCTGCGTTCTTTCTCCTCTGCTCTTCTCCCTGTACACAAACAGCTGCACCTCCAGTCACCAGTCCGTCAAGCTCCTGAAGGTTACGGACGACACCACCCTCATTGGACTCATTTCTGATGGCGACGAGTCCGCCTACAGGTGGGAGGTTGACCATCTGGTGACGTGGTGCAACCAGGACAACCTTGAGCTCAACCCTCTAAAGACAGTGGAGATGGTTGTGGACTACAGGAAGAACTCAGCCTCACCTGCCCCCATCACCCTCTGTGACTCCACTGTTGACACTGCGGTGTCTTTCCGCTTCCTGGGAACTATCATCTCCCAGGACCTCAAGTGGGAACCGAACATCAGCTCCCTCATCAAGAAAGCACAGCAGAGGATGTACTTCCTGCGGCAGCTGAAGAAATTCAGTCTGCCAAAGACAATGATGGTGCACTTCTACACAGCCATCATTGAGTCCATCCTCACCTCTTCCATCACCACCTGGTACGCTGCTGTCACTGCCAAGGACAAGGGCAGACTGCAGCGTGTCATTAGGTTTGCAGAGAAGGTGATCGGCTGCAATCTCCCGTCTCTCCAGGACCTGTACACCTCCAGGACCCTGAGGCGTGCAGGTAAGATTGTGGCTGATCCCTCCCACCCTGGACACAAACTCTTTGAGACACTCCCCTCTGGCAGGAGGCTGCGGTCCATCAGGACCAAAACCTCACGCCACAAGAACAGTTTCTTCCCGTCTGCTGTCAGCCTTATTAACAAGGCCCGAAACCCCCCCGACACTCTTCACACTCCACCTCTGCCTCATCTGTCACATTGACACTACCATAACTCTATGCGTTACATTAACGCTCAGCTTGGACTGCCTTCCGAAAAAACAGACTGTGCTTCTGTAAAAAAAAAAAAAAAAAAGACTTGTGTATATATATTTATATTGTTATATCTTTAATATCCTATTGTTATATTTTCTACTATTGTTATATTTTTTACTTATTGTTATATTTTTCGCTTACTGTTATATTTTTACTTTTTAATAGCTTCTTTTAATAGATGTGTCATGCACCAACCTCACCAAAGCAAATTCCTCGTATGTGTAAAATCGTACCTGGCAATAAAGCTTTCTGATTCTGATTCTGATTCTGATTCTGATTCATCCAAAAGGCCTCTGCAGTTCTAGCTGACTGGTGGGGAGTCTCAGGCATTTGTCATCTTGCAGGACCATAGATCTGCCCAGCATCATGTGTGAGTCAACTTGGTTACACCATTTCCACCATAAACCGACTTGGCTCCTACTGACTGCAGACAGTTAACAAACCATTTTTTTCTACAGTTTTTTGGTCAATTTCTTGCATTTTTCACCCTTATGAACAACAACCTTTGGTACTCAATAACAGCTCCTCTTGGTTTCTTGGTTTAATCAATGTGAGCAACCATAAACGACTCAAAACATCGGCATTTTGATTGTGTGTTACTGTGTGTAACACACAATCAAAATGAACATTACTGTGTGTCACTTCTGGCTCTCCATCTGCAGTTCGCACCACAACAAGAGAGTGATGTGACGTCATCTGCAAATCACCTATTGGATTATTATATTCTCATATTCATTTTTATTCAGATAATAGATACAAATGTGGATAATTATAATACTGTGTGGAATTACATTTTCATTTTCAAGTTTACCGTGTCATTTTAAAAGAGTCCATATGACCTTCCATACAATATAGTTTGTTTTAGAACTTCTTCACAGTGCGTTGAACATTCAAGAGCCTTTCATCTACATTCCTGGAGTTCCTGGTATAGGACACATTTATTCCTGTTTCTGTTCATTGTATTTATTATTTGTTTTTATTTACAATGTCTTGTACTATTTCCTGATGCAATCAGATTTGCCCACAGGGGCTCTCAAAGATTTGTCTGGCGTAATATTGATAATAGAATTCCATTGCAGCAATAACTGTCACTTCAGTGATGACGCCACCACAGACAGAATGCCTGTTGTAGGGTTTCACTGCCCTCAAGTGCTGATGTGATCTTATCATAGAGGTGGTATTATGCATAAAAATAATGATGTGGTGTAGATGTTTCACATGTAAACCTTTTACATTTAAAATTTATGTTTGTGTATCAGTTATTTTTAGAAATTAAGTAGATTGAAGCATTCAAGACTCATCACTGACACAGTGAGTCTCACTTTGGGTTGTAGTGAAGTATATCACTAGTTTCCTTGGTAAAAATTAGTTTTTCTGCCTGATCTTGAAGGCCTTAAGAACACTTCCCAAAAATGATTCTGCACAGCAGCTTTCCTAGTATGTGTAAAACACTCTATTCTGTGCTGCATGCCAGATGTTTAATTTCAAGGTAATTTTACTTAAAAAGGTTTCTTGCTGGAGCATCATGGCTTTTGTTTTGTGTGGTGCTGTAGATTCCAGGTTTCTGTGAAGGAGGGATGGGCTCATCTATTCCTGGTGTGGAGGGTCATGTGAACTGTGATGTGCTGGTTGGCTACAAGGCTGTGTACCGCATTTGCTTTGGCATGGCCATGTTCTTCCTGCTCTTCTCTCTGCTCATGATCAAAGTCAAGAGCAGCCAGGACCCCAGGGCTGCGCTGCACAACGGGTAAGTCAGAATCCATCCACAACCTCCTCTTTCAGCTAGGACATAAACTCAAGCTTTGCTGAAACTTTGTCGACTCGTCACGTGCTTTATAGAAACTGATAATGCTTCCACTGCTCTTGTTTAGGGCAGGGGTGGACAATTAATTTTTGCAAGGGGCCACATGAGAAATCTGAGCTGTGTTGGAGGGCTGAACCAACAATAAGTTGAACTTAATTCTGCTCAATATTAATTTTCTCCCATTGTATAATGCAGTAAATTATACATTTTGATTAGCTATTACCGGCAATCGGAAGAATAAGGAAATTATGTAAATATTTATATAAATATATGAAATTGTGGTTTAGGTCAAATACCGATCTGTTCTTCAGCTGAAGCTGCAGATTTCCGTCATGCTTTTCAAAATAAAAGCAGCACAGTTGTATTGTGTGGACAGCATAAATACCTTAATACTTTTTCATTTATGTTTTAATTTATGATTGACCTCATGTGGGCCAGACAGGAATGCCCTAAGATGTGGCTTGCGGGCCGTAAAATGCCTTTTTTACCTCCACCCAGAGGACACAGAGGGAGCATCACCACCTCATCACCTCCACTTTGAAACAGTAGTAACATAAAAATGTAGGATTGTAACTAATCATTATTTTAACCATTGATCAATCTGTCAAGTATTCTTTAAAATACTCAATTTTTAATCTATAAAATGTGAAAAAAAAATCTTGAAAGGTGCCCATCACAATTGCCTGAAGCCCAAGACAGCATGTTTTTAAGTACCCCTGCAGTGAAAAACAACCCATTAAAATGTACTAAATATTAGGATACTGAACATACTAGTGTTTGCAGACTTTTAAATAGTGTACTTGAAGTGTGCTTAATTGGAACAACTAATTTTGTAGTTATTACACTCAAATAGTATTTAAGTTGTACAAAAGTCCAACTTAAGTAGCATTAAGTATACTTGACTGTGCTAAAATGGGAATATTCTAAGTATACTTAATATATTGCAAATATACTAATTATTTTATATTCACTCATGCTACTCTTCTATTTAAAGAACAACTGAAAAACATTTACAATATAATGTAAGGGTAGAAGTAGAGTCGTCCACTTATCCGAAGATTGGTGGTTTGATCCCTGGCCTCAGCAGTCTACATGTCGAAGTGTCTTTCGGCCAGATACTGAACCCCAAATTGCCCCCAATGTTGTGCCATCATGTGTGAGTGTGTGTGAATGCTGTAAAGCTTGTAATGAGTGGTGGCTACAGTCCATTTACCATTTTAAGTTGTACTTTTAGTGTACATTTCTAACATTTATAGATTAATAACTAGTGCTGTCAATCGATTAAAGTATTTAATCGCGATTCATCTCATGAATGTCATAGTTAACTTGCGATTAATCGCAAATTATTATTATGGCACATTTTTATTTATTCCAAATGTCCCATTAATTATCATTTTAATACTCTTATCAACATGGAAAAGTGGATAGGCTTGCTTTGTGCAAATGTTTTTGAAAACAACAATGTGTAGTGTTTTATTTCACACTAACATTCTCACTTTGAGCAGTCATTCACATTTGAAGCAAAATCTCACACAATTTAACGCTGTCAATAAACAGATGACAAAAACATAAATACTTGGTTACAAAAAAGCCCGTTTCTAAGGGATCAAAACAGGGTGATCCAAGATAAAGTTACAAAGTGCACATCATTGTAAACTGGGACTCAGCCTATAGTGCAGATAAACCATGGCTTAAACTTTCCTTTCTTAAGTTTCCTTTGAACATACAAGCAGTCAGACTATAATGTTCTTCTATTTATTCACCAGAGGCTTATCAACCCAGCCTCTTATTTCTCTCCAGAAAGAATGAACATTACTTGGCTATGGCTGCAGTAAGCTTGTTCTTAGTTGCAGTATCCATATGCCTCTGTCGAAAGCCGTCCATTGTCACCTGGTTTTGACAAGGAGGCGGCGGAGAATTAGCCGTGTGTTTGGCCATCAAGTGGTATTTCAGACTGGATGTGCTACGGTGATTACTCAGTTCACACCGAAAATACACACAGATAACTTTGGTCTTGTCAATCGACCAATCTGGCAACTTTTTGAAACTAAACTTTCCATTCAGAATCTTGTTCGCATCCATTTCGGTGTTTTGCACTAGAGAGCCACACACACCGGTAGCCTACTTGTACAGCTAGCGAGTAGGCAAGACCAAACACGTGTGTTGGACGTGCCTATTGTTTTGTTTCCGGTTTACAATCAGATCCTGTAGTTTTTCTAACGTTACTAGCAGCGGCCACAGCTTATAAAAAACTACAAGTTCACAAGGTCAGTGTTGGGAAAGTTCACTTTCTAGATGAACTAGTTCAAAGTTCAGCTCACAAATTTTGAACTAAGTTCACCGTTCCAAAAATGAACTAGTTCATAGTTCTTTTTTTCCTATTATTTTTCAAAATTATTGCCACAGCCCACATAGAACTACAGACAGCAATTATTTTAGCTGTAACTATGTGTCAGAACATACCATGAAAGGCTGGCCGGGTGCGTCAGTTCAATGTGCCATTTCAGGGTTGCTGTTGATGACTGAAGTGCGGATTTTCTTTTTGAAGTTTGCACAGAAATGTAAGATTTTTCCCATCGTCACCGACCTTGTCTTAAAACTCATTAAAATGATCATACGATGCCCCCTTGCTGCTTTGTCGCCTCCATGCTGCTTTTTGTTTTGATGACACATGCGGTGGTGCGACACTCGTGGCTGGTGTTGCCAGATTGGGTGTTTTTTCCCTGCTACATATTAAGGCCTGTTTATGGTGTGTTTTTGCCGGGTTTTCGCCTGGAAGGCTCTATAGAAATCTGGCACCCCATTGAATGAAGTTAAACTGAGAGAGTGTGCCTTTCACAGACACCAGAATGAACGAGTTCACAGTTATGTTCATCAGGCATATACAGTATGTTCAGTTCACGTTCGCCCAAAATATGAACAAGCTCATGAACTATTGTTCAATGAACAAGGTCACAAAGAACGTTAATCTCACGATAAAAAAAATGACGCCGTTAAAATTGATTTGCCTTAATGCATTAATAATGCAATATTTTTGACACCACTATTAATAACATTAATAGACTAGACAGTTTCCCCTGGGGAAATTGTGAAAGGGCCACGAGGCCTTACTGCCGGAGTGTGTACATTATGAAGAGATTTTATCAGATTTGAAACAATTAATGCTAAGGTAACATTAGCTTGTTAAATAACACATTAAAAAGACCTCAAATACCATGAGAATCCATTTAAGAATCATTTTACTGTAAGTTAGCATGTTAGAATTAGCATGCTAATCTTTAGCATATTAGCACAACAACCTAATATCAAAAGTCAAACTTGTTCATAGGACCTCATGTTAGTTGCTGTCAGCATTGCGGCTAATGCTAAGCTAACATTAGCATCTCAAATAACACATTGAAAAGATTTCTTACACCGTTTGAATGCATTTAAGAATCATTTTACCCTAGGTTAGCATGTTAGCATTAGCATGCTAATCATTAGCATATTAGCACAACAACCTGACATCAAAAGTCAAACCTGTATGCACCAACAAGTTCATAGGACCTCATGTTAGCATTAGCCACTATTAGCATTGTGGCTAATGCTAACAGGCCAACATCACTCATTACATTACTAACATTTCAAACCCACCAGTAATAGTAAATCAGCTACATAGCTGCAGCTGAAGCTACGTATGTGTTTTTGTGTGTGTTGCAGAGGAGTGTTAGAGAAGCACTGAGGCACAGAGGTTGTTATGGCAACTTGAGCTGGTTGCCCCTGACGATAGGGGCCGCCCAGGCACGCAGACAGAAACGTGGAGAAAAACAGCCATTTTCTGCCTCTGCACTGCTCTCACATTCGGGCTTATCCTGAGACAACGGTAGCTCCTATCAGAAAAAAACACAGACCGTCATCACTGTAAGGACTTCCTGAACGCTTCGGTGTGCCTTGGTGTTTCTACAGTCAATATTTCGCAGACACTCGCGAGTTTAAAACAGGGGTCTGTTCTGCTTCTCTCAGAAAATCTTTGTATTGGAGTGAATGAGGAGCAGAGACAGACGTGGCCGCACTTAGAGGCTGCTAATTCAAATTCTGTAAGTCTCACTCACACTCTTTTTTGAGCACATTGTGAGAGACAGAACAAATTTGTCTACAAATGTGGAAAAAATCATGTGTCTAGAGCCTAAATTGTGGCTGGGAGGAGTGTGGAAAGAGAAAAAATCTGGAGTTTTTTTAGGCTCTCTCCCACTCTGACATCACGCACTCTAACACGAACATTCCATGCAATACACACTCATTATAATCTCAAAATTTCTCCAAAATTGATCACGGTCATTGAACAGCGAGTGATCAAAAACTATACGACCTATCAAAACATGGAATAATACACCAATACGCAAGACTTGTGTCTACGTTTTAAAGTTGGAACGGCGTCTCTAGGTGAACGTACCTCCTGAGCCACAGCCACCCCTGAGAGTGTACTTGAAAACTTAAAATGTACTATAAGTGAGGATTTACAAATACATCTACATTAGTATATTTATTCATTGATGAGCATTTCAAGTACAATTAAAGTATAACTTAATAATCATAAATTAGGCAACTAGTATATGTTTACATACTTCTTCAGCATTTGCACTACATTTTAAGTGTACTTTAAAACAGGATGCACTGAACATACATGTCCTCAGGTATGTTACGCATTCAATGCTCATTAATGCCTGTCCTTGAAATATTTGACACCTCTATTGTTTGGTCCTTGGAAAATTTGGTCAGTTCATATTTTTCCTGTCATTGTCAGCATGATACAGCATTATGGATATTTGATCATTAAACAAGCTTTAAAAATGTGACACTAGCATTGTCTCTTGTTCTGACAGAAGTGTGAAATAAGTTTATTTATGAGGTAGGTCTTGTATGTTAACACTTTCGTGCATGTGTATGTGCTACACTGAATTGCAAATAGATATATACAGATATATACAGAGTGAGTAAAAATGTGCTTTTGAGTGTGTCACGACAGCATACAATTAATATACTTTTAATCTCTATATGTTTAAGTGCAATATTATACTAATTGTATACTATATACTAAAACACACTTAAAAATACTTGACAGCAATTATCTTAAAAGTGCACTTTAAATATTAAACTTAAATTTTACAAAAATATATTTTAGTGTAGTATATTTATTAAATAAAAAAATTTAAATCCAAAACTACACTAAGGTGTATAAGAATTTAATCCTACAGTTCTTGTAAAAGAAAGATGTAAGAACTGTTGGAAGTGATTGTTGGGGAAATATGTAGTGTTTTTTGTCTCTGTTGCAGGTTTTGGTTCTTTAAGTTGGCTGCAGCTGCTGCCATCACTATTGGATCATTTTTCATCTCAGAAGGTCCTTTCACTACTGGTAACTATCCTTGTCCATTCCTGTCTTTTTCCTCTCAAATTAAATGCAACATAGCTGGCATGTGTTTGTGCCTCCTCGACAGTAGATCAAGACTGTGGAGGTCTTAGAGGAATTACCCTGCATATGACATCATCACAGATTCTATTATGCGCCACATGGGCATTTTGAAGAAAACAAGATATGCTATCCATAACTATGTGTCTCAGAAATGTTGTAGACAAAGAAACCAAGTTTTGTGGCATTGCGTTTTTACAAAATCCAATGGGTGCTTAAAGGGTTTTATTTGTTTGACAACAAGGAGAACTTTAAAGAAGCATTCAGCCCTTGCGTTCCTCTTAATACGCAAGTCAAAACATTTCAAGATTTTTGATATGTCTTTGTATTTCTGTTGTGGCAACCAAGAGTAAAGCTTTAGCTGGCTGTCACAGAACAGGATGTATTTGTGTCTTTGTCTTTAATTCAAGTTAAGGTAGGCAGTAAGAGGGTCTTTAAATGTCATAAATTCTGGCTGTATAAAAAACTTGCAGATATAGTGACAGTGAAGAAAAAGTAACATCTTTATGTGTTCCTCAGTATGGTTCTATGTCGGCATGGCTGGTGCCTTCTGCTTCATCCTCATCCAGCTGGTTTTACTCATTGACTTTGCCCATTCCTGGAATGAATCCTGGGTGGAGAAGATGGAAGAAGGCAATTCTCGCTGCTGGTATGCAGGTATGGTGACAGTTTCATGAAAACTTGATTAATAAAAAAACTTAAAAGAGGTGTTTTATGTGACAGTAATGGATATAAGCAATACCTAATATGTTTCAGTGACAGCTAGTAACGAGACAACAAAGGGCTTGACAGAATCATCTTAAAAGCCATTTCTACTGTGAAAATCAGTCTTAAGAAGAAAATCAAGTGTTTAGTATGTCTTCAAGACATGTATTTATTATTTCTTTATTCATTAAAACCCATGACAATGAAATTAAGGAGAGTAATAATAATACTGTGTACTCTTGTATACTAATAAAATATCCAATCAGTCTGATAGCTTTCAGATAAAGGGCTTCCCACAAACAAACCTGTTTAATAGTATTGAATTCTTAGTAAAAAGGCCCATCAGTAGGCCGATAAACCTATCCTGTTATTTTGACAGGCATATACAGTGTTTAATGAAGTTGTGTTGTGTGTTCACAGCTCTGCTGTCGGTCACCACAGTGAACTACTTGTTGTCTCTGGTGTCTCTGGTCATGTTTTACATCTACTACACCCACTCTGATGGTTGCACTGAAAACAAGGTCTTCATCAGCATCAACATGTTCCTCTGCATTGCTGCCTCCATCATGTCCATCCTGCCTCAGATCCAGGTTCACACCAGTTCTCTTTAATGTTCATGTTTGAGCAGAGATGTGTGAGACACGGACATAAGCGAGGGGTTCTCTTGCCAGATTTCTTTTGCTTTTTCAGAGGATTTTCAGTATATGCATATTTTTTTAGCTGTAAAGCCTGACTCTGTAGAATGCTACATTTGTACATGTGTTTCAAAATGAGTTGGCACAACAGGATAATTCAGAAATAATGTTGTGCAGACCTGCCAACCTGTACGCATTTTGCATAGCAAGTATGCAATTTGACATCTAAATACGCTGGTACAACTCGCCCCTCTAAACTACGCAAAAAGCCGCGGACATGTGAGTTCTGTGGCAAATGTGCACATGCGGTACTCATGTCTGATAGCACGATGCAGCAGCGTGGTGAAGCAGTTTCAGCATCATTGTAGAAAAGCGGAGAATAACGAGTCTGCCGAACCTATAGCATAACATCCCCGCCCCCCTCCTGCCTGCCTCCTCCTGCCCTCTACCTCCCTCTCCGTCCTCCATTCCCCACTCGCTGCAGTTAGTGCTTAAAAAGGTAAACTGTGTGTGTGTGTGTGTGTGTGTGTCTCAGCGGACCTGCCAGCTTTTGGTAAAATGTGAACCGTTATGCGTAGTCTAAGTCTAAGTGATTTCTTAGCAAATCTGTCGATTATGTTCCCCTAATGACCCCAATGCATCGTCAAAGAAAAAAGAGAAAGAAGAGGCAGTGATGCGTGTGTGTGTGTGTGTGTGTGTGTGTGTGTGTGTGTGTGTGTGTGTGTGTGTGTGTGTGTCTGTGTGTCTGTGTGTATATTTTAGCCTTTATACATCTATCCATTGCAGATAGAGTAGGCCTGTATATCAGGAGGAATGTGATTATTTATACAGTTTAAACATGTAGCCAACAAATCTTTTGCAGCAAGTTTTGCAACCACTATCATGGCAGATGAGGAAGACGAAGACAGGGAGGGACAGGGCAGCATACCTGCCAAAAAGAAGAGGGTCCATGTCCCCCAGAAGTTTTTGAGTAAATATCAAGAACAGTGGCCATGCTTCCGACCCTCTAAAGTTCCTCATCATGCATTTTGCACAGTGTGCAATTATGATGTGGACATAAGCCACCAGGGAGCTGCAGGTAATATATAAATTAGTCCCAGTGATGTGTGCATATGTGCTGTAAGCCAATTTAATTATTACATTCTTGAAAACAAAAACACCTATTGCAATATACAAAATAAATTATTACCATTTTAATTAAATACATTTTAAAATAATTTTTAATTAATTTTAATTAAATAAGTATTGAAATAAGGAGGAAGAAGGACATAGCATTTTTTGGTTTTCAGTTGATGGGTTTGGATATTTATTTTAAGAAATAGTTAAAGAATGTAAAAAGTGCAAAATGTATTTTCTTTATTAAAGGTATTGTAATCAAAAATATAGGTTTTATTGTTTTTTTTAATAACCGATTTCCAGTCAGTGATTGGGGAAATTACTGCGTGCAAAGCAATGGAGTTGCAAAAGTCTGCGAAAAAAAGCCGCACAACACAAGTAGTACTCAAAATATTTTGACAAGGTTGGCAGGTCTGGTTGTGCAGCAACACTGAATACAACATGTCTGGTGATAGCAGCATGTAGAATGGATCACATGATTGAGATGAGATGTGTAAGGGACAAATATGGGATCATTACTGATGATGGAAGAGTTCTGGGGAAAGGCATGGGTAATAAAGAAGCTACGGGGAAGCTTAGTGCTTTTGTTTGTTAGGTTTATTCTTTAATTTATTTTCCTACTGATGCCTGCTTTTTTTCTGTGTGAAGGAGTCCCAGCCCAGGTCTGGCCTGCTGCAGTCCTCACTGGTTACCCTGTACACCATGTACCTGACCTGGTCTGCCATGACCAATGAGCCTGGTGAGATCATTAATCAGTAAACTATATTGCATTCACCTTGAGCAGTTTGCACTGTGAAGTCTTGTTTTTTTCACATTTGGTTGGATACTGAATTGGAGATACTAATCTTGGGTGCCCACTTCGAAACTATGGTGATTGTTTAGATCTTATGTGCTGCTGGGTTGAAGCTGTTGAAGCATCCATGTTATAGAATTTGTAGCTTCTTTGTAGCAACACCCATATTTGAAGCATGTGATGTGACGAAGCTGTCTTTTCAGTCCTCTGTACTCCTCTGTATAGAATAGTCTCTGAGTGAACACAACGCATTGCTTGCTTGAAATTTTTCACTGGAATCATACAAGTCAGTATTGTGATGACTTCCACTTCCACAAAAAATACACTTTATGCATTTTTTGAATTCATTAAAATTCTTCACTGCGTAGTGTGGACAGACATGGATGTAAATGCAACTTGACTGTTGAAGGCATACAACTATGTGGCAGTAATTCTAGTTCTATGTGTACTATGTGACCCAGATCAAAGATACATTACTGTCAAAGATACACAATACTGTCAGTAGTCTTTGTCCTGCACAAAAAAAACGATTAGAAACATGGTTACCTGTATACATAACCAAGAAATGGTCTTTTTCCAGGAAAACCTAAGCTGGATGCATCAGGTTTCTCTTCTCCGTACTTTGGTAACAGACACTGGATTTTTTCATATGTAGATCATTAGTAGCCATAATGTTGTAAAAAGCTGATAATAAGCTGTTTACTCAGGTGCATGTAAACACACTCATCATGACAAGCAGAACCGATGGCCAAACCTATGAAAATATGATGAAGTTGTAGCAAGAAGAAGAAGAAATGTACTTTTATTATCACACACACAGAGTTAAGTTGCACACTACACGCCATGCTTCCGTGAAATTATTTTCTCCGCGTTTAACCCATCCTTGGTCCGTCCTTCGTCACGTCAGGTGGTGATCTTCTTGCATGTTTTTAGTGGGGGTTATTTAAAGAGGAAACCCCAGGTGAACACGGGGAGAACATGCAAACTCCACACAGAAAGGCCCCTTTCCTCGAGCAGCAGGCACCGAAGGCATGGTGGAGGACACGCCACCAGCGCCCACAGCAGGATTCGAACCGGGACCTTCTAGCTGTGAGGCGACAGTGTTACCATTTGTGCCACCATGCCACCAACAAATTGGAAGTTTGTGAAATATAGTGCCAACACAGCAAATGCCCCTGATGATATAGCATGACATATATATAGAGTTACAATACAAGACCGCTTGTTTTCACCCTGTTTGTAGCCATTGTCATTATGAGATGACATTTGAGATGTAGTCTAGATCAATGATGCTCATAACCACCTATTTTTCTCTGAACTCTGAGAAAAGATTACTAAAACCTCTTTTGTTGGATACTGTACACACAGCCTAGAGATCCATTAATGATATTTCATGAAAACCAGTACTAAATTTGATGCTTTTCTTATGTCTTACAGACAGGAAATGTAACCCAAGCCTTCTGGGTATTATTGGATTGAACAGCACTAGCCCTGTAGGTCAGGACCATGTGGTTCAGTGGTGGGATGCCCAGGGGATCGTAGGGTTGATCCTTTTCCTCATGTGTGTCCTCTACTCCAGGTGAGGAAGTCCTTTTAAATGTCTCTGCAGTTCTCAAATTGTGAAGAAACTCACAGATCAGTAAACAGTTTGAAGACCAATGTGCAGGCTGATAGTTAGCTTGTGCTTGAAATGACTTGTCTCATGTTGTTGTTTGATAAGGCAGGTCTGTTCTTTCTTTTCCCATGTATGTCTATTAGTATTCGTAATTCGACCAATGCCCAGGTGAACAAGCTGACTCTGACCAGTGATGAGTCAGCTCTAATTGAAGATGGGCCTCAGACTGACAGCTTTGAGGAAGGCAGTGGTCTCAACAGAGCTGTGGACAATGAGAAGGATGGTGTCACCTACTCCTACTCTTTCTTCCACTTTATGCTGTTCTTGGCATCGCTGTACATCATGATGACACTCACCAACTGGTACAGGTGGGCTTCACACTGCAGAGCAGCTGTTGTGGTTAGATCACAGTACTGACACTCAGTAAGAAGTGATCCAATTAAAGGATAACCATTACACAAAACAAAACATACAGAAGACCAGATGCAGATGACTTGTGAGACTAAAATGATGAAAGAATTTTGACTCTAGGCCAAGTCATTTTTGGGACAGTTGCAAAAGCGTAAACTTGATTATTACAATATCACCTTCAGGTCAATGAGTATCATTATATGTGCATGAATTGTGGGTAGAATCTGCAACCCACCTGCCAATTTTTGGTGATTTTTGGTCTCACAGTTTTTGCGGCACAGACACTTTTAGAGGAGAAAAATTATAAACAGAAGTTAGAACTGCACACATGGATTAACAGGGTCCAAACCCCTTGCACAAATCACACTTGGCAGAGATTGGAAAGGTAAAACATTACTTTCTGTACCTGGAGGAAGTTTTTTTCAGCTGTTCAAACATATGTACCCTTAGGTGACATCTTTACAAATAAGAAATTTTCTTACTCAAGATTTGAAAGCCACTGCCATACATACAAAAAATTATATTGATGTTTTCTACAGGAAATAGGAAAACATATTGAGATTTTTTTAACAAGAACAGAATTTAAATACACACACACGTATCCCGCGTGTATATATATCTATATATCTATGTATGTATGTATGTATGTATGTATCTATCTATCTATCTATCTATCTATCTATCTATATCTATATATATTAGTGCTGTCAATCGATTAAAATATTTAATCGCGATTAATCTCATAAATGTCATAGTTAACTTGTGATTAATCACAAATTAATCGCACATTTTTATTTATTCTAAATGTCCCATTAATTATCATTTTAATACTCTTATCAACATGGAAAAGTGGATAGGCTTGCTTTGTGCAAATGTTTTTTATTGAAAACAACAGCGTGTAGTGTTTTATTTCACACTAACATTCTCACTTTGAGCAGTCATTCACATTTGAAGCAAAATCTCACACAATTTAACGCTGTCAATAAACAGATGACAAAAAAAATAAATACTTGGTTACAAAAAAGGCCCTTTCAAAGGGATCAAAACAGGGTGATCCAAAATAAAGTTACAAAGTGCACATCATTGTAAACTAGGACTCAGGCTATAGTGCAGTTAAACCATGGCTTAAACTTTCCTTTCTTAAGTTTCCTTTGAACATACAAGCAGTCAGATTATACTGCTCTTCTGTTTATTCATCTGAGGCTTATCAACCCAGCCTCTTGTTTCTCTCCAGAAAGAATGAACATTACTTGGCTATGGATGCAGTAAGCTTGTTCTTAGTTGCGGTATCCATATGCCTCTGTCGAAAGCCATCCATTGTCGCCTGGTTTTGACAAGGAGGCGGCGGAGAATGCGCATTGGCCGTGTGTTTGGCCATCAAGTGGTATTTCAGACTGGATGAGCTACGGTGATAACTCAGTTCACACCAACAATACACACAGATAACTTTGGTGTTGTCAGTCGACCCATCTGGCAACTTTTTGAAACTAAACTTTCCATTCAGAATCTTGCACGCATCCATTTTGGCATTTCGCGCTTGACATCCACACAAACGGGTAGCTTACTTTTACAGCTAGCGAGCAGGCAAGACCAAACACGTGAGTGGGGCGTGCCTATTGTTTTGTTTCTGGTTTACAATCGGATCCTGTAGTTTTTCTAACGTTGCTAGCAGTGGCCACAGCTTATTAAAAACTACAAATTCACTAGGTCACGAAGAGCATTAATCACGCGATAAAAAAAATGGCGCCGTTAAAATTGATTTGCGTTAACGCGTTAATAACGCGATATTTTTCACAGCACTAATATAGGGTTTTTTCCACCACTGTAAAAAAAAGTTTTCATACAGTCACAGCCAAAATACTAAACAAATCCTAAAAAAGCCATTAAAAAACTAAAAATTGAGTGGTTCCATAAAAATACAAAAGAAATTTTGAGTATTGGGTCATTTTGGTACCAGTGCTCCACTAATGAAGGTCGTGCTTTTTATTTAAAAGACATAATTTTTGTTGCCGTGCTTCATGTCTATATAAAGCCAGCACATTTGAAAGTTCTTCAGAGACAAAAATGGCTAAAACAAGGAGTCTAACGCAGGAAACACGCCTGAAGATACAGATTCTCAGCCAGGAAGGATACAGCTGCCGCCAGATAGCCAGGAAGTACAGATGCAGTCCTTCAGCAGTTGGATACACTCTGCAGAAATACAGACAAACCAACAGCTTGGAAGACCAACCAAGATCAGGGCATCTAAGGGTTTCTTCAGCATGAAATGGCCGCATCCTGATCCGCATGTGCAGGGAAAACCGCCAAATGACATCACAGGAGCTTCAGCAGCAGTGGTCAAACCAAACTGGTGTCCAGATGAGTCCAGTTTCCAGCTTTATGTTCCTCCTGCTAATGTGAGGATACGCAGAAGACCAGGCGAAGCATTATCTCCAGCATGTACAGTACCTACTGTGAAGCATGGTGGAGGCAGTATCATGGTTTGGGGATGCATGAGTGCCGCTGGTGTTGGTCATCTCACTGTCTGTGATGGCACATTGAACTCTGCCAAGTATTGTGCCATTCTCGAAACCCACATGCTCCTCTCTGCACGTGTACTGTTCCGTCGAGGTAAAAACTGGATGTTTCATCAAGATAATGCCCCTTGCCACACATCCAGGGCCAGTAGAACTTGGCTGCAGGAGCACAGTATCCAGGTCTTAGAGTGGCCAGCTGAATCCCTGGACATGAGTCCCATTGAAAATCTGTGGAGGATTATCAAAAGGTCTGTTTCAAAGCGTAAACCAAAGAATATAGAAGAATTAAAAGCAGTAATTCAAGAAGAATGGGACAAGATTACCCCTCAACAGTGTGAAAGGCTCATGGAGAACATGCCAGCCAGGATTAGAGCTCTACTGCATGCTAATGGCAAGACTACTAAATATTAATTTGATGATGTGATGGTTTATTTTTTGTTCAGTTTTGAACACATTCTCTGTTATTTGTTGACTTTGATACCAACAATGTTGAGAACTGACATATTGAAACTGTCAATAATTTAGTTTTGTTAGTTTTTCTTGTAAACAATAAACAAAAAAAATATCATTTGTATTTGTTTGTGTCTGTCTAATGCAGCACCACCTTTTTGAAACACAAGAAAGATTTTTCCACAAATATTTCATGATAATATTTGAGAAGGGCATATTTATGTAAAATTTTAAGGGTGTCTGAAAACTTTTTTCTACCACTGTGTGTGTGTGTGTGTGTGTGTGTGTGTGTGTGTGTGTGTGTGTATGTATATGCACACTCACTGGCCATTATATTAGGTACACCTGTTCAATTGCTTGTTAACACAAATAGCTAATCAGCCAATCATGGCAGCAACTCAATGCACTTACGCATGTAGACGTAGTCAAGACAACTTGCTGAAGTTCAAACCAACCATCAGAATGGGGAAGAAAGGGGATTTAAGAGACTTTGAATGTAGTTGTTGGTGCCAGATGGGCTCATCTGAGTATTTCAGAAACTGCTGATCTACTGGGATTTTCACACACAATCATCTCTAGGGTTTACAGAGAATGGTCTGAAAAAGAGAAAATATCCAGTGACCTGCAGTTGTGTGGATGAAAATGCCTTGTTGATGTCAGAGGTCAGAGGAGAATGGGCAGACTCATTCGAGACGATAGTTACAACAGTAATGCAGAATACCATCTCTGCACGCACAATACGTCGAACCTTGAAGCAGATGGGCAGAAGACCACACAGGGTGCCACTCCTGTCAGTTAAGAACAGGAAACTGAGGCTACAATTTGCACAAGCTCACCAAAATTGGACAATGGAAGACTGGAAAAATGTTGCCTAGTCTGATGAGTCTCAATTTCAGATGTGACATTCAGATGGTAGGTTCAGAATTTGGTGTAAACAACATGAAAGCATGGATCCACCCTGCCTTGTATCAACGGTTCAGGTTGAATTTGGTGGTGTAATGGTGTGGGGGATATTTTCTTGACACACTTTGGGCCTCTTAGTCGCATAGCCTACCAAGTGTTGTTGCTGACCCTGTCCATCCCTTTATGACCACAGGGTTCCCATCTTCTGATGGCTACTTTCAGCTGGATAATGCACCATGTTACAAAGCTCAAATCATCTTGAATTGGTTTCTTCAACATGACAATGAGTTCCCTTTACTCCAATGGCCTCCACAGTCACCGGATCTCAATCCAATAGAGCACCTTTGGGATGTGGTGGAATGGGAGATTGCATCATGGATGCAGTCTGCAGCAACTGTGTGATGCTATTATGTTAATATGGACCAGAATCACTGAGGAATGTTTCCAGCACCTTGTTGAAAGTATGCCACGAAGAATACAGGCAGTTCTGAAGGCAAGAGGGGATCCAACTCAGTACTAGCAAGGTGTGCCTAATGCCTCCCTTGATATCACAATAACTTATACAAGTACTATATTAACATTTTTGTAAAACACTTACATTTGTTTCTTTTCTTTGCCTCAAAAAGTTCCTATGGATGTGTTATACAGCAGTGCAAAAAAAAAAAGTTGGAAAAGAAGGATTTGATGCAAGAAATAACTGTATGGTAAGTGTGTGCCTTGTAATTTTCTGTGCAGCACACTATATGTGCATTTAACAAGGCTAATCATTTCTATACACCGATCAGGCATAACATTATGACCACCTGCCTAATATTGTGTTGGTCCCATTTTGCTGCCAAAACAGCCCTGACCCATCGAGACATGGACTCCACTAGAACCCTGAAGGTGTGCTGTAGTATCTGGCACCAAGATGTTAGCAGCAGCTCCTTTAAGTCTTAAGTTGCGAGGTGGGGCCTCCATGGATCGGACTTGTTTGTCTAGCACATCCCACAGATGCTTGATTGGACTCAGATCTGGGGAATGTGGAGGCCAAGTCAACACCTCAAACTCATTGTTGTGCTCCTCAAACCAAACCACCCTGAACCATTTTTGCTTTTTGGCATGGTGCACTGTCCTGCTGGAAGAGGCCATAGCCATCAGGGAATACCGTTTCCATGAAAGGGTGTACATGGTCTGCAGCAATGCTTAGGTTGGTGGTACATGTCAAAGTAACATCCACTTGGGTAGTCGGACCCAAGGTTTCCCAGCAGAACATCGCCCAAAGTATCACACTGCCTCCGCCGGCTTGCCTTCTTCCCATAGTGCATCCTGGTGCCATATGTTCCCCAGGTAAGCGACACACATGCATCCCGCCATCTACGAGATGTAAAAGAAAACGTGATTCATCAGACCAGGACACCTTCTTCCATTGCTCCATGGTCCAGTTCTGATGCTCACGTGCCCATCGTTGGCATTTTCGGCAGTGGACAGGGGTCAGGCTGGGCACCCTGACTGGTCTGTGGCTATGCAGCCCCATACGCAACAAACTGCAATGCACTCTGTATTCTGACACCTTTCTATTTGAACCTGAATGAATGGTTTTCATGCATGCATGGTCATAATGTTATGCCTAATCAGTGTATACTGTACATGGAGTAGCTTATGTGGAGGTGGATAATGTCTTTTACAGAAAGATAGAAAGTACTTAATGTAGCTTATTACATTTGCTGATTTTACAGGAAGGCACAAATTATTAAGAACATGCTGTAAATGGCTTGTAACATTTTTTCAATTTCACTGATAAAACTGAGAGATTTTCTAAGGGGGTCTGGGAACATTGTCTTTGGGTGAAAATGTAGGATTTATCATTTCATTTGAACAATTTTGAGTAAATGGTGAGTCACAAACATCTTGTTATGCACAAACACATCCATATCATTAGCATCACAGCAAACATTCCGGTCTGAGTATTTGGGGCAACAGGATGATCTAAGAACAGGCAGCACGGTGGAACAGCAGGTAGTGTGCGTGCCTCACAGCAAGAAGGTTGCCGGTTCGATCCCCGGGTCAGGCGGGGGCCTTTCTGTGTGAAGTTTGCATGTTCTTCCCGTGCATGCGTGGGCTCTCTCCGGGCACTCCGGCTTCCTCCCACAGACCAAAAACATGCTCATTAGGTTAACTGGTGACTCTAAATTGTCCCTAGGTGTGAATGTGAGAGTGAATGCTTGTATGTGTGTTGCCCTGCAGTTGGCTGGCGACCGGCTCAGGGTGTACCCCGCCTCTTACCCGTTGACAGCTGGGATAGGCTCCAGCCCCCCCCAACCCTGAAAGGGATAATCAGGGGTATAGAAGATGAAAAGATGAAAAGGATGATCTAAGAGAGAGAGAGAGAGAATGTGTGTCTGTCTGTCTGTCTGACTGACTGAGTATGCGTGCATGTGTGCTTTATGGCACAGAGGGATAACATTCTCCACATTAACCATCAAATTTTCTTCTAAGCGACTATGTTTATGAAGTGGCATCTCCTGCTTTATTTTTTCTTTCCCCTGGGTTGAAACTCGCCATGGCCTCTGTCATTGGCCCTTGAATGTGTTAGTCACGGACAGATAAGGTTTCTCCTGAGATTGCCAGAACAGCCACAGTAAAATTCAAGGGTCACTTCACCCAAATTACAGAAAACAAGAAAAACAAAAATGTATTTTCTTACTTCTCTTGCGTGGTATCTATCATTGTAGATAGTTTTGGTTGTATTTGTCCATATTTCTGCCTCCACTCCAACAGGTGAATGAATTATATGTGTGCTGCTCATAGCAGAAAAATGACTTAACCTGACAAAAAAAATTACATATCAACACAAGTACTATTCAAAAGCGATGTCTCTGTTATTGCTGATAAGCCACCTCTGAACCATTACGCAAAATTTATGACAGTTGAGTCCACTTCAGTGGCTTTGCTGCTGCCCTGTAGTTAAACACCTTTTACATTAAATGAGACCCCCTTACCGAAATAACTGGTTACTGGTTAAATTTCTGGATGAAGCAAACAAACAAATCCTGTCTGACAGGATTGTGTGAAGCTGGGGAAAACACGTCTCCGACACAAAGACCATCAGCACTGGATCCCCCCCAAGGCTGTGTTCTTTCTCCTCTGCTGTTCTCCCTGTATACGAACAGCAGCACCTCCAGTCACCAGTCTGTCAAGCTCCTGAAGTTTGTGGACAACACCACCCTCATTGGACTCATCTCTGATGGCGACGAGTCCGCCTACAGGTGGGAGGTTGACTATCTGGTGACCTGGTGCAACCAGAACAACCTTGAGCTCAACGCTCTAAAGACAGGGGAGATGGTTGTGGACTACAGGAAGAACTCAGCCTCACCTGCCCCCATCACCCTCTGTGACTCCACTATTGACACTGTAGAGTCTTTCCGCTTCCTGGGAACTATCATCTCCCAGGACCTCAAGTGGGAACCGAACATAAGCAGAGGATGGACTTCCTATGGCAGCTGAAGAAATTCATTTAAAGACAATGATGGTGCACTTCTACACAGCCATCATTGAGTCCATCCTCAGTTCCTCCATCACCATCTGGTACGCTGCTTCCACCGCCAAGGACAAGGGCAGACTGCAGCGTGTCATTCAGTCTGCAGAGAAGGTGATTGACTGCAATCTCCCGTCTCTTCAGGACCTGTGCACCTCCAGGACCCTGAGGCATACAGGAAAGACTGTGGCTGATCCCTCCCACCCCGGACACAAACTCTTCGAGACACCCCCTTCTGTGGTCCATCAGGACCAAAACCTCATGCCACAAGAACACTTTTTTCCTGTCTGCTGTCAGCCTTATCAACAAGGCCCGGAACCCTCCCGACACTCTTCATATTCCACCTCTGTCACATTGACATTGCCATAACTATATGCGTTACATTAACGCTCAGCTTGGTTCCTTGTTATTTTACTGTATCACTGCCAGCTGTACTGCTCTTTTTACTCTGAAAAAAAGACTGTATATATATAATTTATATTGGTATATTTTTTACTTTTTAATAACTTATTTTTAGAAGATTTGTCATGCACCAACTTCACCAAAACAAATTCCTGGTATGTGTAAAATCATACTTGGCGATAAAGCTTTTTCTGATTTCTGATTCTGATTCTGGTAAATCTGTCAGCTAACACGTTTCTCTGTTGTCTGTTCTCTCTGCAGCCCTGACTCCAACTACGAGGCCATGACCAGCAAGTGGCCATCGGTGTGGGTGAAGATCTCTTCCAGCTGGATCTGCATCACCCTGTACGTGTGGACACTGGTGGCTCCACTGGTCCTGGTCAACAGAGACTTTGACTGAAACACTTTGTCCCAAAGCTCATAATCATTAATCCTCTGCCTCTCCAATGTTTTGTTTCAGCAAAGTCAGTAAAGTCAGTGTTTGGTTGCTGTGGTTTGTCTGTATAGTCCATTGCAGCTTCTTCACGGCAGAGGTTATGAATAGAGAACCAGCAAGGCTGTTAAAATTTGTCCTTTCCAAGCTCTGACTGCAGCCCAGTCTCTTCTGGTGTATTGCCATTGTGAATCATTAGCAGCCTGTTGTAGTGGTTCCCCATGCTGTTGCCATTGTAAATATCCTGTGTTTTCCTAGTGGATGATTTTGTTTTATCTCTATAAAGATAGAGCTGCATGCTTTTTCCTTAAAACTTGATGTGGCATTAACAGTAGCTGTATGTTAAGCTTTTGTGAGGATAATGGTGGCGTTGATCTGTGGCGCCTGTGTGCAGCAATAGTTGAACTCTGACTTTAGTATTACATATGGAAATGCTTTTACATGTAAATTAAGGGAGAAACTGCCTTGATTCTACTGTAGTCAGGTGGATTTGAGTTGTGTATGAGCAGGACTCCAGCTGTGGCCCTGAAACATGAGAGCAGGAGAGCGACTCTTTGTATTTCACTAACTAGAACCATCATCAAGCATGAGTAGCGCTGTGTAGCCTTGTGCGTGTGATATAGTTACCTGCTATTTTGTGTTAAAGCTCTACCAGCTGTGTGTTTATTCTGCAGCTTACACTCTTGAGCACCTACACAACAAAGGCATCCCTGTTTTTGTTGCTTCTGATTTGCATTGAATCTTGACTTAAAATGTAACATTTAAATTGATTGTTTGAAAAAGATAACTTATTTGGTAGTGTTTAGCATTAGCAGGTAGTTTTCTCATAAACTTGCAGACATGTTGTGGTTTTACATTTATTTGTGGATATACATATTTGTGCTTTTATTCTAGTATATTTTTTCTCTTGACATGTAAATGTATCTTGCAACTCATTTAATAAAACTGACAAAAAGTCAACCTGATTTGTTTCTTGCCTCTGTGTTTCTGGGGCATGTACTGTAACTGTGAGGCCTATAGTTTCACAGCAGTATGTGTTGTCAGAAGGAGCAGAAGCTGTATGGACAAACCAGGTAGTTATGAGCCTGAAAAGCCATCTCTGCTTCCTGTGACATGAACAGCAACTAGGTAGTAGTATGTCATAGTCAATAGCAGGTCATTTCATCAAGTGGTTTATTTAACCAATTATGTATGCATAAAAATAACAATAGGGAAGCAGGAACTCTTTCTGCAGCAAAAAGTAGCTGCTCATGAAAAATATTTGTGGTCTGTCATTGACCATGCCTAATGTATTTCATCTGCACTGGGTGAAAAATAAAAAGTAGCAGTAGTTTTTTTTTTTGTTTGTTTGTTGTTTGTCTCACAATTTCCTTGTTGGGCTTGTTAAGTAACCTAGTAAATTTAATGTTTTTTTTCCAGATGGCTCAAAATTACATATGTTTGAATACAGGAATACAGAGCTTTTGAGAACACAGACTGGCAGATATTCAGAGATGCCACCACCCAAGAGAAACACATCAGCACTCCATCGCCAGAGATGCTGAAAAGACTTCTGCCAAGGATACACCTGTGCATCTTTGCTTATAGCTCCTCTGGCAAACCTCCTCTCTCCTTGCCTGTTTGCTCCTCTCCAAGATGCATTTTAGGAAATGAGTGTAGGGGGATTAATTTAATGTTGCATTCATTAATAAAATACCTAGGGCACCAACCTTCCTCAGCTAAGAAGGATTTTATTGATTAATTCTTGTAATGCTGATGTAATGCTAATGAACCAACAGTAAACCAGTCTGATAATCTGATGGGTAAACTCTAGATACAGGGATTGCTTATATCCAGCTCAAAAGGATATCATCTGACCAAGACTTGAATAAAAATCTTATTTATTAAACACAATTATAGATAATGAATAATGTATCATGAATAGTATGGCAGAGGATATAGGTGATATGAAATAACAAACAATTGCAGAGAGAAACTCATGGCAAAACAATGGCAGAATGAGTTTGGCAATAGTGAGAAGTAGTTTTAAGGGAAAAATGGGGACGCAAATGTAAAGTTAATAGTAGGTGTATAGTGTGTGGTGTGTGTCATGTATTTAGAATGAGTCTTCTTTGATTTTCCTGTAAAAAAGAGAAAATTTCAAGTCCAGGAGTCCACTTGGTAAAACTGGCTTTCCTTTTAAGAGAAGGATGCGATTGAGGTGTAACTTAGGTGTAAATCATCTGTCTCATCAGAAATGATGGGTCTGCTGTTTAGAATAGTTTCTACCTCACAGAGGACAGCAACCCTTTATCAGTGACTGCTGGTAGAGAACAGAGTTAAGCACCCTCCTCACTGAGTGTATCAGGTGCTCGCATATGCCATGTGACGCCTTCTTGTACAAGGGCCCCTCAGATTTTGTTCATTTCTCTGTTGGCTCCAACAAAATTTGTACCATTGTCAGATCTTATGCTAGATACCTGCCCCCTTCTGCAGATGAATCTTTGTATGGAATTTATGCAGGAATCTGTATCTAGACTGTGTGCCACTTCCAGATGCACACCTTTGCTGGTCAAGCTGGTGAAGAAAATTTCATACCTTTTGAGAGTACTTCTTCCTCTTTTGACATTGATGGGACTAAAGTAGTCTACCCCCATGTTGGTAAATGGTGCTTCATCAGGTAAGACTCTCCTTTGGTAAGTTTGCCATCTTTTGCTCAGAAATTTTTCCTCTGTGACGTCTGCATGTGACACATTTGGATATGACTTTCCTTGCTGCGGAGATGCCATTTGTTATCCAGTATTTTTCCCTAAGACGACACAGCATGTGATTCCTTCTGCCATGCCCTTGCTGTTGATGGATGTGGTATGGAATAAGTGTGGAAACATGCCAATTCTTAGACAGGATAACAGGATTTTTAGTTTCCTCAGACAATGCTGCTCTACCCACTCTCAGTACCCCATCCTCCCATACAAGATCCAGTTTGTACAGTGGACTGTCTTTCTTGACATTAATGCCGGCTTTCAATAAGGCAATTACAGCTTTGAACCTTTGACCTTGCACAAAACAGATAATTGCCTGCTGCTTGCCTCCCGACGCAGACCTTGCCCACTGATTGTGGTTTTGAAGTCATGCATTCTTTTCTCCAATGTTGCCTTTTGTTTCTCAGGGTTATTTTCAACTATGCTGATGGTAGCATGGATTCCTGTTGTTCTCTGTCTCAGTAGCTTGAGCAGTTGCTTCAGTTTCAGAATCCAGGCCACAGTTGTTTTCAGTTTCATCGAAGTTGAGAAGTAGCTGATCAGATAATTGGTGTGATTTTGTGCATTTTTGGCAATGAAGTTGACTGCCAAATCAATCTTCACCTCTGGCTCATCAGAAGAAATCAAATTGAGATCCAAGGCTGATCTTAGCCATTCCTCCTCTGGCTTAGAAAGAAACCCTGGTCCGTGAATCCACCTTGTGTTTGTGAGAAGTCATCCACTTTCAGTCCTCTGGATGCTTCGTCCAGAGGATTCTCCTTAGAACCAATGTATTGCCACTGTTCAACATCTGTTGCTTCTCTTATGGCAGCTGTTATATTTGCAACGAAGGTGTGAAATGCTTAGTTTCATTGTTGATGTACTTTAGGACTGTTGTACTATCTGTCCAAAAGGTTGATCTTTGCAGTTGAAATTGCAACTCTCTCTGGAACATCTTATCAACTTGCCCAGCGAGGACAGTGGCTGTGAGTTCCATCTGGGGAATAGTGGTTTGTTTTAGAGGTGCAACTCTGGTTTTCCAAAGAGGAGTGCAACATGTAGCTTTTTGTCACTGTTCTCCTACCGTAGAAAAGACACAGTACCATATCCCTCCTGACTGGCATCAGAAAAGTGGTGCAACTGTGCACTGACAGATTTTCCAAAATCTTTGGGTTTGAAGCAACAATCCTTTTTAAACCCTGCTATCCTTTCAAGACCCTGTAGCCATTCCAACCACTGTTGAGAGAAGAGCTGTGGGATTTTCTCATCCCATCCATTACTCCTCTTCCACAACTCCTGTAACATTAACTTGGCTGGCAGAGTGAAAGGGGCAAGAAATCCCAGGGGATTGCATAGGGAACTGACCACTGACAGGATGCCTCATCTTGTCTGTGGTCATTCTTGCGCTGTAGTTCTGAACGTGAAATTGTCTTTATCCACACACCAATGGAGTCCAAGTGCTCTCTCCAGTGGGAGGTTGTCTTTATCCAAATCAAACTCTTTAATTTCTTTTGTTCTGGTTTTTTCTGGAATTGTTGTCAAAACTGTGTGGCTGTTGCTTGTCCACTTTGAGAAGTGAAACTTCTCAAAGTGGACAAGAAGTTTGAGAAGTGAAACTTCTCAAAGTGGACAAGAAGTTTGAGAAGTGAAACTTCTCAAAGTTGTCTTCCTTAGTGCAAAATTTGCACAGCTCGGTGACAACACAGCTCCAAACAGGTGAACGGTCATACGGTATTCCACCAGAGCTTATTTAGTATCACTCTGAGGCCACCACAGAAAGCGGAGAAAGTTGATGTCCATTGAACATCACCATGATATCAGCCATCACTGCAACGGGCTCTTGTTGGAATCTCATAAGGATGCCAGTGAGGGAGTTTGCAAGACTGGGACCGGGTAACAGTAGACAACATAGTGGTGTTCCCTTGTACAGTGCCCCACAGTGAAACACCACTCTCAACTTTCCTTGCCTGGGGTGGTATACCCTGTGGTGTGGAATATACCAGACCTCTCCATCATTCTGATTCAGTTGGTCTGCTGGAACAATCTCAGCATAGCCTTAATCAATTACATTACTGAGAAAAGATGTGTATTCCTCTTGAAACCTTCCATTCTTTCCAAACTTCCTCTTCAGGCTCATCAGGCATTGTTCTGCAATACAGCAGTTGTTGGGTAAGATGGAATTTTTATGTCTGAAAGGTAAGTCAAGGTAGTAATGACCATCTTTCAGCACTGCTGAGCTGTCAGCAGTATTCATAAATTTAATGTCTTCTCTTGACATTTCAGCCTGCTCAGATGACCTCTCGCTGACATTGTGGTTATATTGATTAACCAGCATTTCCTCACTGTTTGCAATGGAAATTTGATTGGTAGTTACAGCAAAACAACCAGTTTATTTCTCGCTGTCATTTCCATGAAATGTACCATTAAGATCCCATCCAACTTTGGTTCTCACCACATATCATCTGCATTCCTGGATTTGATGTGTTTGTTCCAATGAGCAGGTCAATATCAGAGTCAATTTCATGAATTTTAATTCCCTGCAAGTATGGCCATTGATCATGTAGGGAGAACAGAGTCCTGCAACTGACCTCTTTCCCTCGCATTCCTTCAGGAGAGCTGGGGTGGACAGACATCTCAACTTAAAAGGATTACCTATCACTTAAAATGTTCTCATGGAGATGCTAATTCTGTCTTTACAGCTCCACACCAGATGAAGGCATTAAAACCGTCTGAATGGACAATCACCAGGCATCAGAGAGACCCCAAGAGTCAGATGACATTGACAAGTTGTAAATCAAGCATTCCTGTAGCAAACTGTTTTGTGTGTCTGTGTATTTTCTTTACTACCACATCAGGATAATGCAAACGATATGTTTGATTCAACTTTGGATGTTCCAACAGCAGTAAACTCACAGTTTGTACGGTATCAATCTTTTTCCCATGTTTCTAGCTTGTAAAATGACAAAACTATGATCTTAACTCCCATAATCATTTTTTTATCGGGTTTCTACTTCAGAACCATACTGCCATTTAGAGACTAGAATTGGTTAGGTTTCAGATACGTGACATGAGACAGTTATAATTAGAAACACTTAATTCACCAATATAATCTGCCTTTCCTTGTTCCTTGAGTTATACTATAAGCCATCATATAAGTTAACATTAGTATTGAAGAATGTTGTCATTAATCAACAAAATGAGACTGATGTATATATATTGGTGTCAGCATACATGTTGTAAACAATGTTGATGTGTAAATTTGATCATTTAAACTCTGTGATTGACCATAGTGAGAAGCAGATGAGTCCATCGCATGCAATTGTTAGTTACTGTGCTCTCTCTATAGGATGAAATCACAGCGCTTCCCTGCAACTCATTCTAAGTGCACGAAGGTATGTCTGTCACAGACACGCCCCAGAGCGCCGGATGGTATACGTGCCGCAGCGTGCGGCAAGCGCTCACTTCTTCTTTGCATCACTTCTTCTTGTCTCTCCTTTGTCTCACTTCTCTGTGCTAGACACACTCTTTACTTGTTCTTTACTCACGCAACTTTTTCAGCATTTTAGTTTTTCTTTAGTTTTTGTAACTTTAATTTTTGCTCGTCAGTTGTCTTCTGCCCGGCTATTGGCGTATTATTTTAATCTTTTGTCTACTTTTACTCACCACATTATACTGCATAACTTTTTCAGAGTTAAAGCCGAACTTTTCTTTTCTTTAACTGTTAAAGCCATCAAATCACGTAAGAATATTTTTGTAGATATTTTCGACCGGTCATCGAAAGTATTCTCGACTTAATTTTGTTTTTGCCATATGGCCGTCAACCTCTTTGGACCGAAGTCCTGAAGCCAGCATTAACCCATCTGTCTGGGTCAAATAACCATCGAAAGAGCCGCTCCTTGTCTGTTACCAACGTCGAAGGCCCCGGTCCCGAAGCATCTATGTCTAACACTGGCTCTCCACCGCGGTTCGACTCGTTCCCTCGTTGGACCGCAGCACAGATCGGAGCTGACAGTCCGAGGCCCCCGTCCCTTTGTTGCAGTGCGGGACTGGCCTCCATTGGAGCAAAGACTTGGTGTCATAGACTATAACAATCTCAATTTTCATTACACTCGCTTAGTCATTCGTTCAAGAAATTAACACTACATTCGCGTCCTCATTTTTTCTCAAAACTACTTCTCTCTATTGCCAAACTCATTCTGTTTATTATGTTGCTATAGCTTCTTCATCCAGTTGTTTGTTTTAACCATATTATTTGTCGTATCATTCATTATTCATATCCATTCTCATTATTGTGTCAAATAAATAATACTATAATACTAAATAGACGATCACTGTGTCGAGAGCTTACGCTTCAGATGATGAGACTGATCTCCCATTAATTTGTTAATTATTATTAAATCAGCACTAGAAGAAAAGAATAAATAAAATCCTTCTGAGCTGAGGAAGGTTGGTACCCCTTTTTATATTAACGAGAGCAAACATTAAACCCAAAGGTTTAGTGGCCTGATTCCCCTACAATCAACATCTTCTTGCTTGGGAATATTCAGCTTGGTCACGGACATGCACTTTTGGGTTGCAAAACTGCTTCCTTTGTGCCCTTTTTGCGGGGGTTCAAGGTTTTTAGGTATTGTTTCTTTGAGTTTCTGGTGTCTCATTATCTCTATTTTGTGCAGGTTTGGAGGTGTGGCGGGCAGGTATGTTTAGTAGCAGGCAGCATAGCTAATCGGCATCCTGCAATTTTCTCCACCAGTTCTTAAGCGCCGCATTTCTTGCTTCTGGTTGTGAGATTGTGAATTCAGCTCATGATCTCTGTTCCCTGTCATTGTTCCTGGTGAGGTTTGCGCTGCCACGCAACTGCTGTTTATTTATGTGACTGTTAGTATATTAATATTCCTGCCTGCCAGCCTTAGTTTTGAGTTATCTAGTGCTTTTTTTGTGTTTTTGGTTTTTTGCTCCTGTGGAGAGATTTTGGTTATAAAACCATTAAACGGCTTACCTGTGTTTTGTCCTCTGTGCCTTGGCATTTGAGTCATTTTGTTAAATGGTCTCAGGACCAAACATTTTGTCTCCTTTGTTTGCCTTAGAGCAAAACCTTTGCTTGAAGTTACAAATTGTGTATCACGAATGTTGCCAAACAAGGGATCTCATACAATCTTTTCTTGTTTTTCAATAAATCTGATGAGATCTGAAAACATGGCTCTCTGCCTTTGCCACTTTTGCAGGTCGCAGGCTCTCTTGCATGCTTTCTCAAAGCATATCGGACATCTTCAGCATAATATTTCCTGTGTTAGATGTCATGTCCAATTCCTTCATATACATGAGTTGTTATGTTGCATTGCAGCATCCCCGGAAAAAGAGAGCAAAGGCTTGTAAGGCTTGAGCGTCCTCACCTTTAATAGGTGTCCAGCTGAAAACTTTGTTTCTATAAGCAGAAGAGATTTTTTGTTTGTTTTCAATCAACAAGATTTTTAGCTCTTGCATAATGTGGTTCTGATGTTGGCAGCTGTGCACTATATCTTCTGGCTGACCCCTGGTCAATTGTTCAATAAAGTGCTTTGGTTATTATCAAGAAAACCATGGAAAATGGCAAGATATTGGCTCTTAAATTAAACCCTTATGAGCTATTTTTGTTGTTATCATTATATTTGTCCAATAGGACATAAAGTATTATGGAATCAGCTGCATTTTTTGTCGTGTTCACTGTATTCTTCAGGTGATATTCCTTCATGTACATGAGTTGTTATGTTGCATTGCAGCATCCCCAGAGAAAGAGAGCAAAGGCTTGTAAGGCTTGCAGCTGAAAACTTTCTCTCTATAAGCAGAAGAGATTTTTTGTTTGTTTTCAAAATGCTCTCCAAGAAGATTTTTAGCTCTTGCATAATATGGTTCTGAAGGAAGATGTTGGCAGCTGTGCACTATGTCTTCTGGCTGACCCCTGATCAGTTGTTCAAGAAAGTGTAGGCAGTCACCAAAGTTGTTTGTCTTTCCCTTAAATACTGGAATCTCTCTTGGTGGGAGACAAGATGAAAAATTTTGTTGGACCAGTAAAGCACTAATGTCATTTTGTCTTTGCATGATATTAACGATGCCCATAGCAAAGCAAAATTGAAGATGAGATCTCCTTCATGTCACATTTACATCTCCTAGATATAAATGAGCACTAATCGAGACCAAAATGGTTTTCATATTCTTTTCAAATGTCTCTCCTGAGAAAAAAGTCTCACAGTGAGCATCGTGTGAGTTCTCTAAATTCTCTCACAGCTGTCTCTGTTCCTGATCTCAGCTAAGAGAAAAATGAGACATATTGTGCCACTTTCAAAAATGTCTCAATTTGATATCCTTACTTGGAAGCACTATCTCAGTTATGTCTCAGTGAGAATATACACGGTCCTGTCTCTCACAGCTCACTATTTGAGTTCTCAGATTCTCTTACAGTTGTCTCTTTTCTAGCGTCTCAGCAAAAAGAAAAATGAGAGTAGTGCAAGCTCGGATCGGCGTTACCGGGGCCCCACCCTGGAGCCAAGCCCGGGGTTGGTGGCCGGGTCTTTGCCTACGGGACCCGGCCGGGCGCAGCCCGAACGAGTGACGTGGGCCCGCCTTCCCGTAGGCCCACCACCCGCAGGAAGGTTCAGAAGGGGCTGGTGCCTTGTAGTATGGGTGGCAGTCGTGGGCGGGGGCCCCGACGACTCAAACCCTGGATGACGACCCTGGCTATGGGGACATGGAATGTCACCTCGCTGGGGGGGAAAGAGCCTGAGCTAGTGCGTGAGGTTGAGCGGTACCGGCTAGAGATAGTCGGGCTCACCTCTACGCACAGTCTGGGCTCTGGAACCCAAATCCTTGAGAAAGGCTGGACTCTCTTCTACTCTGGAGTTGCACGCGGTGAGAGGCGGCGAGCTGGTGTGGGCTTGCTTATAGCCCCCCTAGCTCAGCTTTGGGTCATGACCGAAAGAACGAGGTCCCGGATACAAGCGGCTGAAATGAGTTTCCTCCGCAGGGTGGCAGGGCGCTCCCTTAGAGAAAGGGTGAGGAGCTCTGTCACCCGGGAGGAGCTCAGAGTAGAGTCGCTGCTCCTCCACATCGAGAGGAGTCAGCTGAGGTGGCTCAGGCATCTATATCGGATGCCCCCTGGATGCCTCCCAAGAGAGGTGTTCCAAGCATGTCCCACCGGGACATGCCTGGAACACCCAGCTTGGAATCAAACCTATGTCCAGATAATCATTCTTAAACATTCAGGGTAAATCTCTGCAGGATGAGACTGATGAGACTGAGGCCTGCTCCATCATCACTTTTGGCACGTCAATGTGCTGGTGGCGCTGTTGCAGTATTTGCAGGAACTATCACATATACAGGGAAGCATTTAAATTACAGGACTGTGACACATTTTTGCATTGACTATATCACAGCACATTAAATGTAGTTGTCTGATCAATGTCTCAAGAGTCTGGGTTATATTATTCTCATCATCAACTCCCATTCATACTTGGAAGTGTTTCTGTTATTTTGTTCTCCCTATTTATACAATTGAGGGCAGGCTGAACCACCTCTCTGCATGATGCAGTGCAGTTCAACAATTTCAAGAAAAACTGAACTTCATACACTTTCTAAAGGTAGGATTTCTTTCTGTTGCATTAGATTGGCGATAGACAGATGTAAAGAAAAAGGTTCAGTGTCCTGAGTGTGAAAAGCAATGAAACACCAAACGAATGACAAATAAACACTGTAGCATTTGCTTTATTGTAACTGCAAGGCTTGCAACAACAACAAACAGCTTGTGGGATGTAAGCAGGACACAGAGAAGTCATGCCACCTCTGAGACTGTGTACAGCAGACTATAAACAGCATCTGAGGTCTTAAGTGTGGCTGCACCAGACGAAATGGAGAAAGGATGCAGGCACTTCGATCAGAGAAGGAAACACAGGAGGAGTTTCTTTTTATCAAAACATGAATATACTGAAGCTACTCAACACCACAAGCTTTGCATCAGTGGTATCATTTACAGCTGTTCCACTGTGAGATCTAATCCCACACATCCACATCCACTTTTTTATCCTGTTGCAGCAACCCCAAGTCTCAGTTTTCTCTCAGTTCTCTACTGTTTTCCAAGGGTAAACAGTGTTGACTTACTGAGCAGGGGGCTTGGAGGTGATTGAGGGATTTAAGGAACAAGTTGGCATTTTAACAAAATTAGGGAGTACAAGTTGTCAATAGTTTTGATTGCTTCTCTAACAAATGTGAACAAAGTTTTTCAATGATGGCTCAATTCCACATCCTCATTGCAGTTTGCACTCAGAGCTGGATGGCAGCATCACCTGCTGGACAATCACAGCAAGTCTAGTCATAATTTATTGACATTTTTACTCTCAGACTTCCCTCCTTTGTGGTGATGTGTATATGGCCTCACGTGTTTTAACATCAGTATGTTACATGAAATATTTTTATGTTTTTTTGACAAAATCATTTTGATTTAAGGTCCACTCATGTTTCAAACTGCATTTTGTGGTCTTCCTGAAGGGAATTTTGTTCAGTTGTCGTGGAGAGGGCTCTGTTGTCATCACATGAACTTTGGTCTCATGATAACAGTTTTTTTCATGAGCCTTCAATGGTGAGATTTAAGCAAACTTCTGTTTGAATGTGAACTTCAACATTCAGACCATTCAGTTCTATTGTTATATTGCTAAATTAATGCAGATAGGTACTGGTGTTCCAATCAGATCTGATGTGGTTTTGTGTTCTCAGATGGACACACAGAGTGTGTTCTTTACAGAAGAATTTAATCAACTGCAGAGCCAGTTCAATCAGATGTGTGACATCTGTATTTAAGCTAACAACACACATATGCTGACACATTTTCAGATGACTGTCAATCATCTACTGCACAACCTAGTTTATCATGTCTATGTGATCCCCAACTCTGTCACACCACTCTGAGTGACAGTTTTTTGACAGGTTAATGTACAGTCTTAAGATCACGTTTTGTCCCAGTTCTCTAGAATGTGGCTTTCATTAAATGAATGTAACAAAATTCATCATTCAATGTCTGAACACAAAGAAGTTTGAAAATGTTGCCTTATGAAGAATATCTCAGCTATAAGGACAGCAAAAGATAAACAATACTCAGAACAAACTGATTTTTAGAAGTTCATACAAAGGTTTAGTGTGTCTTAATACAGGTTAGGTGAAGATGCCTCCTCACTGATGTCGCAAGAGCAGATGTGCTGCAATGCTTTACTGATAGTGAAAATACTGAAGAACAGATGAGACAAAAGACAAGTACAGACAGCACAGAGATGAAGTTGTGCTGATGAAGAAGTTGTATGGTGGAAATAAAGGTCCTGGAATCCTGTGCTTCACAGCCATAGTCACAGTCTGTGCCTCTCAAGTCATTTTTACATTTAAGACCATTGCATTGAAGAAAACGTTCAAGTCATACAAATAAACATAATGATAAAGTACTCAGAAATGTTATTAATTTGCATGGCAGTGGTTACTATACATGATGTACAATGTTTATGAAAAATGTTAACACAAATCAAAGCTTTTGCCTGTACATCTAGAAGTTTTCAACACACAGCAAATATTTTTATACGTGAGTGGAGAGGGTCAGTGTTGGGACATTTTGAGTCTTAGTAATGACAAAAACTACTGACTATGTAGAACAAAAAATAAATTTATTTTTCATGGGTTTTGTCAGAGATATTTTAAGTATAGTATGTGTAAGATGTATGTGCTGTTTTGATTGAGTTTTGAGAAGAAGGCGTGCAAGCATTTGGTTCAAACCACTACTACCATTATTATTATTATTATTATTATTATTATTATATGTGGCTTATTCCTGTAACTCAAATGTTATCTACAATGCAAAAGTCTTACATATAAAAATGTGTAGGTGCTTTCTTTATTCTTCCACCAGCCTAGTGCTTTCCTCAGTTTTATTACTGTGTCTCAGCAAACAAACACCTCAGGCCACAGAGGTGAGGGTATATTAACACACAATGTCATTACTGTCTGGAGGATGGAGGGATGTAGTCTGTGTTGTGAATTCCTGCTCACACTCTGTCCAAATAAGTGGGATCAGCCTCTGGTCCAACAGGACTTAGTTCACACAGGTAGAAGAGTGTCTCTTCACTGGCCTCTGCCTCGGTCAGAGGCTCCAGGCGTATCAGGGAGCTGCGAACTGGCTGCTTTGACTCCAGGCTGGTGTCCAGCAGCTCTGACTGCAGCAAAGCCTCCCCACAAGCACCTGAGCTGGAACAGGGCTGGAGGTCGGTATTGGAGGAGCTGGTGTTGTTGATGCCCAGATCTACCTCTGGAGGAGGGGTGCAGCCATCAAGGAAGGCCAGCAGGGGGCAGGAGGTGTACTGGATCAACTGCTTATCTGGACACGTGACACAGGGGGAGTCCAGTAAAAAAAAAACTAAAACAAACTCTGGCCAGGCTGTGTCCAATTCAACACAGAAAATAAGCACAATAGTCACCATCTTCCTAAATGTAATCACTTTCTTTGACTGTAAACACTATTTATCATTTGTTGTATGGAGAACAGCAATAAACACTTGTTAAACAGCACTATCCACAACCATTATCAAAACAACATATGA
Source organism: Chaetodon trifasciatus (assembly GCA_037975065.1). NCBI lineage: Eukaryota > Metazoa > Chordata > Actinopteri > Chaetodontiformes > Chaetodontidae > Chaetodon > Chaetodon trifasciatus. The sequence continues at coordinate 749,165 of JBBMOE010000060.1, forward strand.
AGGAATGCATCCCTACAGTTGAGTTCCACACATATGGAGCATCTATGAAAACAGAATCCTCATGGATGAGTCATATCTAACATATGCTGACTTAACGGGACAGATGATGGGATGCCTCTCACTTTGACTTTTCTTTTTATATTCCCATTTCAGGTTACTAAAGTTTAAAATAAATAAATGAATAAATAAGGATATTAGCACTATGAATCATTTAAGGTATCAATAAAGGAATAGTGCTAATTATAGTACTGAGCTTTAAGGACACAGTCATGGGTTACCATTTTTTTAAATCAATTTTCATCACCCTCAGCCCTGCTAAATTATGAATTTAGCAGGGCTGAGGGTGATGTCTTTAAATGTCTTTTAAGTCTGATAAAAACTCAAAGATATTCAATTTGAGTATCCTCACCTGTGTTGTCTTCCTCTGTCCTGCCTCTATTTAGCTGTGCAGTGTTCTCTTTTGAGGACACACTATCCTGAAAAGACACAGAGATCAAATCAGTACACAAAACTAGCTTGAACCTAACAAAAAATAATAGCATGGTTTTTAAAAACATAGACAGTAGCATAGATGAACTAAATGATGAATGGGTTACACTCTTTCTAATCTGTCTGACAGACAAACAATACTGCATACTGCATATGGCCATGATAGAGTTACTTGTCAACACTGGGATTTAAAAATAAGGGTGATGGGATGTCCCACCACCATTACCACTATCCACATACCCCTTACATTTAGACAAGGGTACACACCAAGTATGTGGAAAAACACCACCAGGCAACCACTTGCTTTAAAATATCAGAGCAACAAGGATTAGGTTAACTTATTGTTACATGAAGTAATTGTTTACAATTAGGTGGTCAGAATCAGATACCTGGTTCAAGGTGAAATACTGTGAACATCCCTGCATTATATAAATGAAAACACAGAAGGCCATATAGATTCAGCACTTAATCTAAATATGTATTACTTGAAGGACATGTACACATCACTTACACATTAAGCTTCAGTTGTGATTTTGAGAGAAGCTACTGGCAAGTAAAACAACTGATTGGAGAGGATGATTATGAAAATGGATGGAGCACGTTTCTGTGCCTTTTGGGCATGCTTATGCTTGGCATGTTTGTCATGGCTCACATCGCTTTTTCCTTTTGTGTGATACACTAAAATCCATGTGGCATATTTTATAAAAAGCATGACTTGCTCTTCATTTGGTGAGATACTAAGTTCAAGCCTTTCTGGCAGGTACTCCATCTCTCTCACACTCATCCCTTGTCTTACTGGCGGTTTGAGTGAATGACTTCTTGTCACTAGATGTTACAGGTAACATTCTACATACTGCCCCCATTAAATACTCCAGTCAAAATTACAGCCAACTTTTTTTCTTTTAAAGAAATGAAAAAATACAAGAAAGAGAAACAGGGGGGTTGACAGGTCTGGTGGTTATCTTCCCTTCACACACTGTGGGTGAAGCAGCTGGTGACTGAAGGAGCTGCTCAATGCTATCACTGTTCTGCTCTGTCCTAAAATGTTCTCCATCAGGGATAATAGCTTTGCCATCATCCTCCTTTCTCCCACCACCTCCACTGGGTTGAGGGGGCATCCCAGGAGAGTGCTGGCTTTCTTCACCTGTTTGTCAAGTCTCTTCCTGTCAGCAGTCGAGATGCTGCTGTCCAGCAGACCACTCCATAGAAAATGGTTGGTGCCAAGTAGTCCACAAAGGTCCTCAGGATTGCTCCCTGCACTCCAAAAAACCTGAATCTCCTCAGTAGATAGTCTGCTCTGGTCTGTCAGTCCAGTCCTTTTCATTATTCAGATGAAGACCCAGGTACTTGTAAGAGTCTACGAACTCAATGTCCATTCCCTGGATGATTACTGGTGTAGGAGGAGAGTGTTTACACCTGCAGAAGTCCACCACCAGCTCTTTGGTTTTCCCTGTATTGATCTGGAGCCATTTCCACTGGCGCCAGTCCACAGGTCCCTGGGTCAGTTCTGTGTTCTCCCTGTTGTGCATATCTGTGATGAAGCCAACAATTACAGAGTTGTCAGAGAACTTTTGCAGGTTGCATTTATGATTTGCGAGTGAAGTCTATAGTGTAGAGGGGGAAGGGGAAGGAAGCCAGGACTCTTCCCCTATGCTACAGACAACAATGACAGACTCACAGTCCTGTATCCTCACATATTGTGGTCAGTTGGTAAAGTAGTTCATGATCCATACTGTGAGGTGGTGGTCCACCCCTGTGTGCTTCAACTTGTCCCTCTGAAGTGTAGGCTGTAGAAATTAAAAAACATGATTGGTCCCAGCCTTTTTCAAGTGAGAGAGGGATCTATGAAGGAAGTAGATGACAGCAACATCCACCCCCATGTCAGTTTGGTAGGTGAACTGTAACAGGTTTGTTGATGGGCTTACCAGGGGTGGAGATGGACAAATCCAGCTTCTCCTGGGTCTTCATCAGGAGTGATTTAAGTGTCACCAGCATGTAGCTATTAAGGCACTTGGGGTGCAGAGTCTTTGGCACTGGTACCATGCAAGATGTTTTCCACAGCTGTGGCACTCTCCCCATCTCCAGATTCATGTTGACAATGTGTTCAAATATCCCACAAAACTGGTCTACACAGGACTTGAGAAGCCTTGAGGTAGTGCCATTTGGACCCATCATCATAATCAGAACTTTACTGTCCTTGTTCTTTCCAATTGCTTTAACACTGTATTTTCTCCTCATTGATGAATGAGGTCAGGCTACATTAGCTGCATAACTTTGGCTTTTTTATGTGTAAGTGGAGTAGACCTGCTGTCATGTCTCTACCTTGTTCTGTCACAATGCTACTGTAGCTGTACAAACAACTGTTACCCTGTGCTCTAAAATCATGCTTCTAGAAAAACGTTTATTTTCTGAGGAACTGACACCTATTGATATTAACCCTTTAAGTTTCACACTACCACTATGTTATCTATTACCAAGCTAACATTACAGCAGTGTGAAAACTGTCATGTTGTTAACAGTATATCTGCATTCTTCTCCACAGTGCTGAAATCGATTGGACATGTTGTATTAAGTTTGAGGAAGTACTGATCAGGTGTGTGTTTTCTGGTTTAGTAGTGTATGTGATATTATTTTACCTCAAGGGCATCAAAATCAAAACCAAACTGTCTTCCATAAAGCATGGCCTGGAAGTCCTCCAAACTGCAGTCAATACTGTCCAGATAATCCATCAGCTCCACCCTGACAAGATAGATAGACAGACAGACACAGTCCATCAATAACCAATAACTCTTCTTCTAGTTATCATCAACAGAATATTTAGCATCAAAAAAGTATCAGCCCACTGCAGACCTGACTGACATACCAGAGGACATTATGAAACTGTCTGATCATTACATTTGGGTGGCACGGTGGCACAGTTGTAACACTGTTGCCTCACAGCTAGAAGGTCCCAGGTTCGAATCCTGCTGTGGGCGCCGGGGGTGTGTCCTCCACCATTCCTTTGGTGCCTGCTGCTCGAGGAAAAAGGGGCCTTTCTGTGTGGAGTTTGCATGTTCTCCCTGTTTTCACCTGGGGTTTCCTCCATAAACCCCCCCCACTAAAAACATGCAAGAAGATCACCACTTGACCTGACTCCGGGCGCCGCTGTCGGCTGGCAGCCCACCGCTCCTGGTCTGCCGCGGAGGAACGACTGACCAGGATGGGTTAAAAGCGGAGGAAGAATTTCACGAAGCATGTGCATGTTGTGTTGTTGTGTTCAAAGCATTCTTCTTCATTGGTTGCATTAGTTGTTTTCTTTGCACCTGAATAACTAATGGTGCAAGTACTACTATGAGTGCAGCTGGAGAAACCTTCAAATCATATGTACTTTACAACAGCCACAGTATAACTAATGGTAAGGTATGAGTTAAATACAACCCTAATTCCAAGCTTCCAAGTTGGCAAGCTGTGTAAAACATGAATAAAACATAATGGGATATTTACTAATACTTCGTTTTACATATAATCACTTGAAAAAGTACAAAGACATCTGCTTCATTGATTTTGTAAATATATATATTCTGAATTTGATAATAGCAACATGTTTCAAACAGGTTGGGACAAGGACAGACTGGAAAAGTTGTGTAATATTCCAAAAACATCTGTTTGGAACATTCCACAAGATAAACACTGTCACTACATTTAAGAGTAGACTTAAAACTTTCCTCTATGATAAATCCTACAGTAAGGGCTGGCTCAGGCTTGCCCTGGACCAGCCCCTAGTTATGCTTAACCGAGCTCCTCTGTTCTTCTCTGCCTCTCCATCTGCAAGCTTCCATGTCTTACCATGGCATGTTACTAACTTAGCTTCTTCCCAGGAGTCTCTGTGCTTTGTCGTCTCGCAGGTTCCAATGGATACTGGCTGAATCTGGATTGTGGATTACAGCTACGTCTCCTGCCATGGCTCTGCCTGACATCCACTGCAACTGCTACTATTGCTACACCCAATGTACCTGTCACTGTGATTGCATTTCTGTCTGTCTCTCTCTGTCTGTCTCTCGCTCTCTCTCTCACCCAACCAGTTAGCTAGTTGGCAGTTGGCCACCCACCCAGAGCCTGGTTCTGCCTGAGGTTTCTGCCAGTTAAAAGGAAGTTTTTCCTCGCCACTGTCGCCAAGTGCTTGCTCATGAGGGAACTGTTGGGTCTCTGTAGATAAAAGAGTTTGGTCTGTACCAGCTCTATATGAAAGTGTCCTGAGACAACTTCTGTTGTGATTTGAGGCGATACAAATAAAATTGAATTGAACTGAATTGAGTTGAATTCATAACAGATGATAGTATCCTGATTGGGTTCGAAAGGGGCATCCTCGAAAAGCTCAGTCATTCACATGCAAGGATGGGTCGAGGTTCACCACTTTGTGAAACCACTGTTTCCAAAAAAGTTGGGATGCTGTGTCAAATGTAAATAGAAACAGTATGTGACGATTTGCAAAACACTGAAAGCCCATTTTTAAATTGAACATAGCATAAAAACATAAAAAAAAATAAAAACAAATAAAAACAAATAAAAACAAATAAAAATAAAAATTAAAAAAATAATAAAACTTAAAAAAAAACAAATAAAAATAAAAATAAAAACAAATAAAAGCATAAAAACATAAAACAAAATTCGATGCCAGCAACATGTTTAAAAACAGCCGAGACAGTGGCAACAAAAGACTGGAGAAATAGTGAAATGCTAAGAGAAAACACCCAGTGGAAAATCTCACAATTAATTAGGTTAACTGGCAACAGGTTAGTAACATGATTAGGTGTAAAAAGAGCATCCCAGAGAGTCTTTATGAAGTAAAGATGGGAAGGGGTTCACCACTCTATGACAGACTGCACTGGAAAATAGTGCAACAATTTAAGAATGATGTTTCTCAATGTAAAATTGCAGAGGATTACTGGATGGCTGTGATTTTTGGGCTCTCAGGCGGCACTGCACTGGAAAAAGACACAATTTTATAGTGAACATCACTGAATGGGCACAGGAACACTTCCTAAAACCACTGTCTGTGGACACAGTTCCTCACTGCATTTACAGATGAAAGTTGGAACTCTACCATGCAAAGACGAAAACCATATACAAACCAGATCCAGAAACGCTGCCTTCTCTGGTCCCGAGCTAATTAAAGATAGACTGAGGATAAGTGGAAAACTATCTTGTGGTCTGACGAGTCAAAATCTGAATTTCTTTTTAGAAATCATGGATACCAAGTCTCCCGGGCTAAATAGGAGAGGGACCACCCACCTTGTTATTAGCGTATAATTCAAAATCCAGCATCCATGATGGTATGGGGGCATTAGTGCATATGGCATGGGTAACCTGCACATTTGTGAAGGTACCATTACTGCCGAACGACATATACAGGTTTTGCATGCAAAATATGCTGCCAAGTAGACACTGTCTTTTTCAGGGAAGGCCTTGCTTATTTCAGCAAGACAATGCCAAATCACATTCTGCATGTATTACAGCAGCACGGCTCCCTAGTAAAAGAGTTCAGGTGCTAAACCGGCCTGCCTGCAGTCTTGATTCGACTGGACTCACACAGTGAAAATATTTGGCACACTGTAAAACACAAAAACATGGCAAATGAAACCCCCAGCGGTTGATAATGTACATCAAGCAAGAATGGGAAAACATTCCACTTTCAAAATTACAGCAACTGGTCTTCATTCCTTAACACTTACAGAGTGTTGTTAAAAGAAGAGGTGATGCAAGAGAGTGGTAAACATGACCCTGTCCCAATTCCCAAAATGATCACATTCTGTTTCTATAAACATTTTATAGATTTTTTGGATAATATAGGTTTCATTTGAATATTTGACATTCCCATAAGATTAGCTGTCATTAGCCCTATCAGTCAGCGTAAAGTCTCTGGATCCAAACAAAAGGAAGAGAAAAGGAATGAAGAACAGATTTTGTTACGAACAAATGTACTGTATATTTATTCTGAACTCAATATTTTGAAGAGACACTTCATCTATGGTGAGTATTTTAATCTGATCCATGAGGAGCCCTGTAAAGTATGTCTACAATCATCTTTGGATACTATTTGGAGACCAACACCAAATAAACAAATGTACACTTCTGGAAAAATTAGTTGTGTGTTCTTTCATTTGGTAGAGACATTCCTTCATCAAAAGCCATAACGACATAAATGCCTGGCAAAAGGATTCACCCCCCTTGCCTTTTTTCCTTATTTTGTTACATTACAACCTGTAATTTAAATGTTTTTTAATCTGAATTTTATGTCATGGATCTGCACAAAATAGTTGTGGTGAAGTTGGTGAAGTGAAATGAGAAAAAGATATGTAAAAAAATAATTTTTAAAAATAAAAAAATTAAAATTGGCATATGCATATATATTCACCCCCTTTGCTATGAAGCCCCTACAAAGTTCTGGAGCAACCAATTATCTTCAGAAGTCACATAATTAGTGAAATGAAGTCCACCTGTGTGCAATCTATCTGTCACATGATCTGTCAGTATAAACACACTGAAAGGCCCCAGAGACTGCAACACCACTAAGCAAGAGGCATCACACCATGAAGACTACGGAGCTCTCCAAACAAGTCAGGGACAAAGTTGTTGACAAGTACAAGTCACGGTTGGGGTTACTAAAAAATATCCACGACGGTCCCCCGGAGCACCACCAAATCCATCATCTTCAAATCGAAAAAACATGGTAGCACAACAAACCTGCCAAGAGAGGGCCGCCCACCAAAACTCACAGACCGGGCAAGGAGGGCGTTAATCAGAGAGGCAGCACAGAGACCAAAGGTAACCCTGAAGGAGTTGCAGAGTTCCACAGCAGAGAGGGGAGTATCTGTCCATAGGACCACAATAAGCCGTACACTCCATAGAACTGGACTTTATGGAAGAGTGGCCAGAAAAAAGCCATAACTTAGTGTTAAAAATAAGCAGGCACATTTTGAGTTTGCCAAAAGGCATGTGGGTGACTCCCCACATGTATGGAGGAAGGTGCTCTGGGGACACATTTAAATGTGTTGGAATGGCCTAGTCAAAGTCCAGACCTCAATCCAATTGACAATCTGTGGTCAGACTTGAAGACTGCTGTTCACAAGCGAAAACCATTCGACGTGAAGAAGCTGGAGTAGTTTTGCCTTGAGGAATGGGCAAAAATCCCAGAGGCAAGATGTGGCAAGCTCATAGAGACTTATCCAAAGCAACTTGCAGCTGCAACTGCTGCAAAAGATGGCTCTACAAAGTACTGACTTTAGGGGGGTGAATAGTTATGCATGCTGAAGTTTTCTGTTTTTTTTGTCCTATTTGTTGTTTGCTTCACAAAAAAAAAAAAAAAATCACATCTTCAAAGTTGTAGGCATGTTCTGTAAATGAAATGATGCAAACCCTCTAACAATCCATTTTAATTTGAGGTTGTGAGGCAACAAAACATGAAAATTGCCAAGGGGGCCGAATACTTTTGCATGCCACTGTATGTTGGGTTTTTTGGGTGGTTCTCCATGCATCTCCCATAGGGTTCATTTGAATGAGCAGCAAAGTCTGGCACAAAGCAGAGCATTAGAACATCGATATTATGATGTAATGACCCTTCCTTTTATAGTTTCCTTGGCCCAAACATGCTGACCTATTCAAAATTATTCAACCATTAAAAACAAGTTGGGAAGAGAGCATTGTCAATCTATAAATCTAATTACAACTACCACAGTTACCAGCTTGCAGGACCTAATATTTATATTTTAAGGATAATGAAACTGACAGTACTTGACGTTTCTGCCACTCAAACTGTAATGTCATCCACCCTGCATATATGATGTGAGTTGGGGGAGTGCTTGCAGAGATTCCACAACATAACTGAGAGCAGCCATTTCAATGTTAATATGACCCTGAACATAATTTAGCCCCATAGCAATGTTATCCATTTTCCTGAGCTCTGACTGATAACCTCATTCTCTGCTAAAGGAAAATAAGATTCAAATAATTTTACAGCACAGCACAAAAATTGTAAGGATGTTTTACTTTTTCTCTCGTTTTCAGTGTGTGAAATTAGTCAACTGTTTTCCAGGATGCCTGGGAACCCTGACTGTAGCGGCACCACAATCAGGAACTGAGTGACACATTGTGTTTTTATTTCTCACAATCATTAAACTTAACTTTTCATCTTCTGAAACTAATATAGTAAACAAAATAAGACTTAGGCCTAGTGCAACTTGAGAAAATGTCAAAATGTTGTGTAAAGAGGCCTCAGTAAATATGTTATTCCATTGCAAAATGCATTTGAGATCAGAATTGCCACATCAATGCTCAGTCAGAAACACAGCCTCTGATTGGTTGGCATGTCAAGAACACAATCTCCAGACTAGTCGACGGACTCCACCCCAGTCATCATGGGACTGCTAGAGGACAACAATGAAAACATGAAAAAAAAGGTCTGCACACTGTCAGTCACTTAAGTGCAATTTAATAGTATATCGACACGAATGTATCAAACCCCTGCTAGCCATCCATTTGCAGGAAGTTCAGACTTCCTGCAAGTGGATGGCTAAAAATCATGCGAACAACAAGGATAATGGTTTTCAACATGGAAAAATTTATTGATTACCACAGAAAACATTCAGTGTTTTACCTATCATTATGGATTTATTTTTAGTTTATTTTATTTTGGTTTATTAAATAAACTGGATTACAAAGCTCCTGAAAGGGATATGATTGCACTGGAGCACTCATGGCAACGGCACAACGGTAACATTATCTTTCTGGCCAAAAAAAGTAAGTCTCTAGCATGCAGCGTACCAGAGATATTTGGACCAGCAAAACCAGAAATAACCTAACCCAACTGAGACACTTTATTTTGGTTTTTCTATTAATTTGTTACCCATGTGTAGGTAAGAAACTTCACTGGGAATGGAGAAAAAGCTTGAAACTTGTCCAGGCCCACAGCGTATGTGTGTGTGTTAACATCATTGCAAATGTTCATTTTCAACTCAAATTAGGAAAATGGTAGAGCTAGAATATATGGCTAAATAATATATGGCTATAATATTATTATCATTAGAATTTCATACTGTAAGCATCAGAAACACATCATGATTTATACTAACCAGCTGTTTAAACATGTATTTCAAATAAAATGAATCATTATTAAGGGTTGCACTTACTTGCCCAGTAGGTTGATGTTCTGTGATATTGCTCCATTATCATTTAGTAGGGAGTCCATCATCTTGACAGGGTCCTCCAGAGTCAGGCCTGAGGGTTTATTGAGCTGTAGGGCACTGCTAGTTGGTCCGCTACTGTCGAAAGTTTTGCTCCTCTGGCTGTCATCTACTTCTACTTCTACTGCTGCTGCTGCTGCTGCTGCTGCTGCTGCTGCCGCCACACCAGCCTCTGTCTGTTTCATTTCAGTTGTGCAGGTGGTGCTCACCTCCGTCTCAGCTGGCAGCACACAGCTGTCTAGTTCCACTTCCACGATTTCTACATCACTGAGGGAAAACATTTTCATAAAGCAAGTCATTAAGAAAGATACTGGTGCCAATTTAATATCCTGGCAGCAGTATATATCAACTTATTCAAAGTTTTGTTGTAAAAGATTCCCCTCACAACCTTTCTCTGGAAAAGTTTTACTATTTCTTTACTATTCTTTTTCTCACAGCCTGATAACGGCCAAATATTAATGAGGTGTACGTAGTCGCTAAATGCAAAGAATAGAAGGAATATGTTTAACTCCTCTCCACTGCACCTGCAAAATACTGGCTGCACTTCTTTTCCCCTGCTTATTCAAATGCAAACGCACATTTGGCTGTCATAAAAGAGGACTCATTAGGGGTTAAACTGAATTAAGAAGACTGAAGTAATCACATACAGTATTTTGCCTGAGAATACAGGAATCTTTGGCACAACAATGGGCAATTTTACTAGTCTTCAAAGGCATTAATTCAAGGGGTAAGTGGTTGACCAAGCAGAAGAACTGCGTGTCAATTTTGTTAAATATGGAAGGGGATAATTAATGGAATATCTGCTTAAAAAGCCCAACTTACTGAAAACTTGTCGCCATTATATGAAGTAAAGTGACATGTAATCAAAGGATGTGTAAAAATTTTAAACTGATGCAGAGGAGAATCCTTATGATATTGCCTTTGACCATAAAGATGTTTTCTATATAGAAATCCTATTGTAAATTTCTATTGTTACACTCATTAAATTCCAACCAGTGTCAGGCAGGTTACTTTCAAACTATATTACCTTACCGTCATTGAAAGTAATAAGATACTTCACAATGTTACGGTTTGTGTGGAATAATGAGTTACTGATTACACTACTTTTGTGTTACTGCATCTTTAGAGGGGCTTTCTGGCTAACCAGAAATGTTGTTTGTGATGTACTTATATACTCTAGAAAGGGCTTCCAGATTTTCAGAAAGATAGTATATCTTTTTCTCAAACTATACATGAGCTTTTCAAGAGCAATACAACTGAAAAATTATCTGAGCCAAAGTCATCCCAGTAAGTATATTTTGCTGTCCCCCAATACCTTGAGAAAGATAAATATGATGATGAATAAAGGATTCATCAGCATAGTTTGGTGCATGTGAGTTTAAGATTGTCCAAGATTCCAAGGTAATTTGGCAGTCAACTAATACATATCAGCCTGATGGATCAATAATAGGGGTTCTTGTATAAAAACAATATCAATTTACAGTTTTCTCAGGCATACCAATACTATTTTCCTTTCAACCCATCCATTTAGCCAATTCACCTTACGGTTAACAAATAACCCCTTTTGTAAAGTCACTGTGCAAGTGAAAATGTGTCTCCTGTAGTAAAGTAACAAAAATAATAAAGCACTGACAATAAGAAAAAAAAGGTGTTTTGAGGAATCTTTCCCTTCCATCAGGGAGCGTGATCCTCAGTGCCATAGAATGGAGTAGCAAATATTCTTAGATTGAAGCTCCCTGTTAACTTGGTTGCACTCCCTTCTGTATTTCATTAAGCTGGTGCTCAGGTCAGGAAAATCCAGCACCCTTATCTTGATACATGATAGCACCTCCATTTTCTTAGGACCGCTGTGTGGTGATGCATGGGATTTTGTCCCGATCTTGATATTTGAGTAGACACATCAGGGCAGGACTTGGTCTCTGGTCTGCAGGTGTATGGGGTGCAAGAACCCTGTGTGCTTGTTCTATTATCAGGGGCTCTGTGAAGTGCTCTTGTCCCAAGGTGGCTGGGATCCAATTAGCAAAAAACTTTTCAGGAGTCTTTCCCTCGCAACTTTCCTGAAGACTAATGACACATGTTGTTGTGGGCTGTAGTTTTCCAGCTGGTTAGCTGTCTCCATCAAGACGTAATTTCTTTACTCAACTTCTGAACAAGAGAGTGCAGCCCCACCATCTGGACCTCCGTCATACACTGATGCTGTTCCGCCTTAATTATGTGGCCGCTCACTTCATTCAGCATAGTTTTCAGTCCAGAGACAGAATGATTAATTTCTGCCATTTTAGAGTTCAGTGTACTGGAGAAGGCTCTATTACTGTTTCTTATCTCTTGAAGATTAAGTGGGTCTCTTTTCCATTGATACTGTGCCTCTGCCATTATATGAGCTTCTTGATCGCCATCCTGGGAATATTTTTCTCTGCAGTTGTTGGGATTTGCTCAATAGCAAATAGAATTTATTTGTTGGGTCTCATACTGCAGCTGTCTGACCAAACTAAAATTGGGTTTGAGAGCAATTAAAGGTTTTGGAATGTTTTTTTTTTTGGAGAGCCTTGGCCCAACAATAGCCTAGCTTTGCTGCATCATGTGATGGACGATGGGTCCAACAATAATATTTTCTTTTGCTGCTGGCTCGGTCAGATAAGAGGGTGAAGAATCTGGCTCAAACAAAATTTCCACTTGAGTTAACTAAACACACACACACTAAGTGGTAGAATGTAGCTAAGTACATTTACTCAAGTACTGTACTTAGAAATTTGACATGCTTGTACAGTACTTAACTTGAATGTTTCCATATTTATCAACTTAATACTAGTCCAATACATCTAGGGGGCAAATATTGAATACTATTTAATGTCACTCCTGGATTTGCTGGAAAATGCAATTGTCACAGAGCTGAAAACAGGGCTTTTCTGAGCTCATGAAACATTTAGGTTCTAGATACTAATCTTAACAAATATTATGCGTTGCTGTATATTAACGTACACAACATTATAGAAAGTTCTCCAGTTCAAAATTCAACATACACTACTGATCGAAAGTTTTAGAACACCCCAATTTTTGTCAGTTATTTATTGGAATTCAAGTCGTTCAAGTCCAGTGTATAGCTTAAAATGGTACAAAGGTAAGTGCTGAACTGTCAGAGGTTAAAAAAAAAAAGGTTAGGTTACCCAAAACTGAAAAACAATGTACATTTCAGAATTAGCCAGCCTTATGCAGCTTACTGATTTCAACCAGTAAGCTGCATAAGTAAGCTTTCTACCAAAACTCCAAAAGAGAGGGAGTACACAATCAATGTAACTTATTAGGCACACAGAAACAAGAAGCAAGCCATTGAAGTATCGCAGACATCAGCAACACGGCTCGGTGGTCTGCTAATTTCACAACAATCCAATAAAACTTTAACAACAGTACAGCTTAGAAGAACACACTATTACTATGCTGTCCCTGCCCATAAATAGCCTCTTACTTGAGAACGCTTCAGGAGTGACGGGGCCATTGTGCCACTTTGTTTCCCAGTTAACGGCAAGCTGCTCCTTGTGGGCAGCGAAGAAAGCAGTGGAAAGTTGACTTAATTGACAGAGAGCAGGGCCTAGAAGTTATCCTTCACTTTCTTGAAGAAAACGGGTAATCTATGTCTTCCTTCTGCAGGCAAAGTGAGATTGCCAGTTACACATACTGCTGATCTCCAACATCCAAATGGGTTTGGTGAAAACAAACAGTCTGTTACTGAGTTACAGTGAGTTACAGGACTGTTGCCAAGGCAACTTCAAGTACAAATGTTTCGTTAGGAACAATACACCTCCTATAGCAATGAGGACGTTGCAGTGGAAAGGTGAGACAGAGTGGGATGCGTTGATTGGAAGTATTTCGGTTCGCCTGGCAAGACAGTCTTAAAATATACAGGAAAGCCCTCCGCAGTGCCAGGGCAGCCTATTACTCTGCACTAATAAAAGGAAAATAAGAACAATCCCAGGTTTCTCTTCAGCACTGTAGCCAGGCTGACAGACAGCCATAATTCTGTTGAACCATGTATTCCCTTAGCTCTGAACAGTAATGATTTCATGAGCTTCTATAATGATAAAATTCTTAGTATTAGAGACAGAGTTCATTGGCTCCTGCCAGGTACTGTTTTGTCTTCAAACACAGAAACCGTAGAAACTGTTACTCAGCCTGTCGCAGTTTTAGACTGTTATACACCTGTTGACCTTCATCAACTAATTTCAATAATTTTATCATCAAAATCATCAACCTGTATTTTAGACCCCATCCCAGCTAAGCTGCTTAAACAAGTATTACCTTTAATTGACTCTTCCGTATTAGACATGATCAATCTGTCTTTATCAACAGGCTACGTACCACAGTCCTTTAAAGTAGCTGTGATAAAACCTCTACTTAAAAAGCCTACTCTTGATCCAGGGGTTTTAGCCAACTATAGACCAACATCCAACCTTCCCTTTCTCTCAAAAACTCTTGAGAAAGCAGTTGTTAATCAGCTGTACAACTTTCTACACAAAAATAGTTTATTTAAGGATTTCCAGTCAGGATTTAGAGTGCATCATAGCACAGAGACAGCACTGGTTAAAGTTACAAATGACCCTCTAATTGCTTCTGATAAAGGATTTGTCTCTGTACTAGTCTTATTAGATCTTAGTGCTGCATTTGACACCATTAACCATGGTATCCTATTGCAGAGACTTGAACACTTCATTGGCATTCAGGGAACTGCGCTAAGCTGGTTTAAATCCTACTTTTCAGATTGCTCTCAGTTTGTACACGTTAATGACGACTCCTCTGTGCTCATTTAAGTCAGCTATGGAGTTCCGCAGGGTTCTGTGCTTGGACCAATTCTATTCACCTTATATATGCTTCCTTTAGGTAAGATTATCAGGACGCACTCAATAAATTTTCATTGCTACGCAGATGATACCCAGCTACATTTATCAATGAAGCCAGAAGAAACCAGTCAGTTAACTAGACTACAAGCATGTCTTCAGGACATTAAGACCTGGATGACCTGCAATTTTCTGAAGCTAAACTCGGACAAAACTGAAGTTATAGTAGTAGGCCCAAAACATCTTAGAAACTCACTTTCTGATGACATAGCAGTTATGGATGGCATTGCGCTGGCCTCCAGCACCACTGTAAAGAATCTGGGAGTTGTCTTTGATCAGTACATGTCCTTTCACTCCCATGTAAAACAAATTTCAAGGACTGCCTTTTTTCACCTACGTAATATTGCAAAAATCAGGCATATTTTGTCTCAAAATGATGCAGAAAAACTAATCCATGCATTCGTAACTTCCAGGTTGGATTATTGCAATTCCTTACTATCAGGCCGCCCAAATTCGTTGTTGAATATTCTCCAGTTGCTCCAGAATGCTGCAGCACGTGTTCTGACAAAAACGAGGAAGAGAGATCGTATTTCTCCAATATTAGCCACTCTGCACTGGCTCCCTGTAAAGTTTATAACAGAATTTAAAATTATCCTCCTTACTTACAAAGCCATAAATGGCCAGGCACCTTCTTATCTTAAAGAGCTCATAGTACCTTATTACCCCACTCGAACACTGCGTTCCCAGAATGCAGGTCTACTTATGGTTCCTAAAGTCTCCAAAAGCAGAACAGGAGCCAGAGCATTTAGCTATCAAGTTCCTCTCCTCTGGAACCATCTTCCAGTCTTTGTCTGGGAGGCAGACACTGTCTTTACATTTAAGAGTAGGCTTAAAACTTTCCTTTTTGATAAAGCTTATAGTTAGGGCTGGCTCAGGCTTGTCCTGGACCAGCCCCTAGTTATGCTGCTATAGCATTAGACTGTCGGGGGACCTCCAAAGACACACTGAGCTCCTCTGTCCTTCTCTCCCTCTCCATCTGCACGCTTTCATGTGCTACCACGGCGTGTTACTAATTTAGCTCCTTCCCTGGAGTCTCTGTGCTTTGTCGTCTCACAGGTTCCCATGGATAGTGGATGAATCTGGATCGTGGATTACAGCTACGTCTCCTGCCATGGCCCTGCCTGACATTCACTGCAACTGCTACTACTGTTATTACATCCACTGTCACTGTTACTGTGACTGCATGCATGTCTGTCTGTCTCTCTCTCTCTCTCTGACTGCATGTCTGTCTGTCTGCCTCTCTCTGTCTGTCTGTCCTTCTCTCTCTCTGACTGCATTTCTGTCTGTCTCTCTCTGTCTGTCTCACTCTCTCTCTCTTGCTCTCCCTCTCTCACCCAACCGGCCAAGGCAGATGGCCACCCACCCAGTGCCTGGTTCTGCCTGAGGTTTCTGCCCGTTAGAAGGAAGTTTTTCCTCCCCGCTGTCGCCAAGTACTTGCTCATGATTGTTGGGTCTCTGTAGATAAAAGAGCTTGGCCTGCACCAGCTCTATATGGAAAGTGTCCTGAGATAACTTTTGCTGTGATTTGGCGCTATACAAATAAAACTGAATTGAATTGAATTGATTCTTACATCCTTGGTGACATCATGGCCATGTTCCTGTGGGTTTCGTCTAATGGAAAACCAGGATATGAATTTGCAAGGTCTGATAGGATTTTGGTACTATTTCTTTGTTCTTTGCCCTGAGTTCTTTTTTAGGCTTTGGTCTTTGCATGAGGATCTCTATTTGTTCAGGCATTTGGCTTTGCATGCAGGCCTCTCTTTGTTCGTCCATGCAGTGAGTCCCAAAATGAAGTGAAGTTTTGAATTCTTGACCTTTACTTGTAATGGGGTATTTTTACAGTGTTTTATTAGCACTTTTTATGTAAAGGATCTGGACACTTCCTTTTTAACAAAGTAGATAGCACATCCAAAGTCTAACTTCACGTATGCGTTACCTGCTGAGCCTAAATCTGCAATCTTGACCCGCATTCAATCTATGAGGTAAACATGCTTGCCTGTGTCTGTCTTAGCACAACGTGCACTCGTCACATTTCAGCAAGGACAGATAAAGATAGAGTATAGTGATGAGTCATGGAAGTGATGAGTGTGGAACAGGTGTTACATCAGAAATGGAGTGCCAATGATTTAGGATGTGTTTTTTATGGGTAGGACAGTTGGATGGGTGGTTGGAGAACACTCTCACTGACTGCAAAGGAGACACAGAGGGGAAGGTTGTTGTCTCTCACAAACAAGGTTTTTATCGATGCTGTGTTAAGTTACTGCTGATGCAAACCAAACCTTTCCTGCTGTTGCTGCATTACATAAAAAACTTTCCACCTGCGAACCACTGGATATGATTTCAAAGTTCATAGGAAATGCAATGTGTATGTCACAAAGTAAGGACAGCTTGAATTTAAGAATACCAGGTCTAATCAACCTGCGCTAGTTGAAAGTTCTGAAAGCAGTACAACAGTGTGAATGTTTTGAAGAGTCAAAGGTGAATAGTCTTACCCTTGCTCACAGGCTCTGGGTGACCCCTCTGTTATCTCAGCCATCACATCAGTATCATTCTGAGTCAGATCACAGATGATAACGTCGTCTGATATCTCTGAGCCCTTCACACCATTTAGACTGTTAACTGATGACTGAACAGAACACACACAGACAGAATCAGATCTATTCCAATAAAACAGATGACATATTCAACACTATCTACAACCCTGTTTCCAAAAAAGTTGGGGTGCTGTGTAAAATGTAAACAGAATAGAATGATTTACAAAACACCAAACCCCATATCTATCTATCTCTATAAAATCTCTATAAAATAGCACAAACAACATGTTAAATGTTGAAACCTGAGAAACTTAATTGTTATTGAAAATTACATCACTTAGAAACGGATGCCAGCAACACGTTTCAAAAAAGTTTGGACAGGGTCATGTTTACCACTCTGCTTACTTTAACAACACTCTGTAAGCATTTGGTAACTGAGGAGACCAACTTCTGTCATTTTGAAAGTGGCATATTTTCCCATTCTTGCTTGATGTACAATTTCAGCCGCTCAGGAGTTTGGGGTCTCTATCATCATATTTTGGGTTTCACAATGCACCAAACATTTTCAATGGGTGACAAGTTGGGACTGCAGGCAGACACTCTCTCTCTGGGGCCATGCTGCTGTAATACATGCAGAATGTAATTTGCCACTGTCTTGCTGAAATAAGCAACGCCTTCCCTGAAAAAGACATTGTCTACTTGGCATCATATGTTGCTCCAAAACATTCATCTGTCTTTCAGCTTTAATGGTGCCTTCACAAATGTGCAGGTTACCTATGGCATGTGCACTAAGGCACCCCCATACCATCATGGATGCTGGCTTTTGAATTTGAATCAGCACAGTTTTCCACTTCACCTCAGTCCATCTTCAATGAGCTTCCAGAGAAGATGGAAGTGTTTCTAGATCTGGATTTTATATGGTTTCCTCTTTGCAGAGTTGGTAGAGTTTGAACTTGCATATGTGGATGCAGCAATGAACTATGTTCACACACAATGGTTTTTGGAAGTGTTCCTGAGCCCATGCAGTGATGTCCACCACAGAATGATGTCTGTTTTCAATGCAGTGCTGTCTGAGGGCCCAAAGATGACAACCATCTAGTTTTGGTTTTCAGCCTTGTCCCTTGTGTACAGAAATCTTTTAATGACATTATGTACTGTAGGGAATGAAATTCCATAATTATTTGCAATTTTATATTGAGAAACATCATTCTTAAATTGTTGCACTATTTTCCAGTGCAGTGAACCCCAGTTAACTTGAATTGATTTATGAGATCTTCCACCGGGTGTTTTCCAGTCTTTTGTTGCCACTCTCCCAACTTTTGTAAAACATTTTGCTGGAATCAAATTCTAAATGATGTTACAAAACAGAAAGGTGAAATCCGGCAATCTGATTGGCTGTTAACTGTGATATAATGAGCGTACACCACAGCTACTATTCTAAAAAGCCTTATCACAGCATATCACTCCGCTTCAGGGAAGCAGGTTTTGATATTTATTTTTTTAAGGCGTTAAGAACATTCAAACATGTTCACGGTCAACTTTGATCTCCGGGGAGGGCTAATGATGGACGAACAGATTGAAGAGTGCCTGTCTCCGGAAAAAAAAAAAAAAAAGCCAAGCAAAAGACGACATGTGAAGCTGACGTCCAGAGAGGTTGACCAACTGGAGAAGGAGAGAAGCGAGGCCAATATGGTTAAACAGACCAAGTGGGCAGTGAAGTGCTTCGAAGACTGGTGTCAAGATAAAGGTGTGGCAGTGGACTTTCAGACAGTGTCTAAATAACAATTCAATGACATTTTAAGAGAATTTTACGGCACTGTCAGAAACTGTAAAGGTGAACTATACGGACTGAGCAGCTACATCGGTCTCCGTGCTAGACTCAACAGGCATATCGACGAACCCCCACCCTGCTGCGATGTCACATATAGTCGGCTTAATAAAGTCAGTGATCACTCAAAGCTAAAACTATTAAAAAAACTGTCATTCATTGAGGTTTTGGGTGGATTCGTCCAGGCCACTCACTTATAGTTAACTGCGGGGAGGAATCGCATGTTTACATTATGGGGCTGATTGTCAGAGAAGCAACAAACTGTTACAGTAGGTAGCAAAAAGTTGCTGCGGTGTTTTGACAACGTTAACAAATAGACTAAATTTCTTGAATTCACATGTTTAAGGTTAACTTTCACCTCCAGATAGGGTTAACAATGGTAGAGTTGATTGAGCAGTGACTTTCTCCCGGAAAAAAGGCGAGGAATAGACGACATTCAGAGCTAATGTACGGAGAGGTGGGACTATTTTTTTCACAGCGGGGCTATTTTATTAGATAATATGTATTTCTGTTTAATTAAAAACTACATGAAAATTATTGTGTATTCCTCTTTCATATTGCCATTATTGGTAACCGTTTTATAAAAGCAATACATCACTCCAATCCATGATATACGCTCATTATACCACACGTCGGGCCGAAGAACGCCCCTTAGCTGTGGTATAATGAGCGTATATCACGGCCTGTCGTGATGTATTGCTTAAATATCATTTTCAAAAACCATGGAATTTCTCAGTTTCAATATGATATGTTGTCTATGTGCTATTTTAAATCAAACAGTAAGAGTTGTTAAATATTTCAAGGGCAGGCATTAATGTGCACTGAATGCATAATATATATATGTATTTACAGTTCATCCTTAGTTTTAAAGTGCACTTAAAGTGTACTTAAAATGCTCAAGTAATATGTACAAATACACTAGTATGTAATCTGTTAATGTTAGATGTAATGGACACTCAAGTACAATTTACACGTAATTATATATATATATATATATATACACACACACACACACACACACACACACACACACACACACACACACACAGCTCACACAAACTGATATTAGTATACTAATATTTTGTATATGTAACATATTTTTTACTTGGAATGAGAAGTAACCGATCATATCATGAATACACTCATTCACAAGTGTTCACGATAGGTAATACTTTTGATGTTTATTGCTAGGTACTTCTATTTACTGACCTGGTCCACACACACTTTCTCATCATAGATCTGATGAATGTATTTGGGCTTCTTTCCATTGCTGTTCATAAGGACTGGCCTGTCAAAAAGAAGGTGACATCAACATTCAAAGTTCATACAGACAACAGTTCATGTTATGAGAGTGCTGAAACAGTTACTTGATTTATTATGTAGTTGTTCAAGACAAAAATATGACAATCACAATTTCAAAAATAGATTAATCACCTAACTCATTCAAAAAGTCTGCTTGCTGGTTACAGCTTTAACAATGGAGATTTTATTTCTTTTCTTCTTATTATTGTAAATTATGATCAATAATTTAACCAAAAACACACTAGTAACTAACAGACTAAGAAGGAAAATCATTAGCTGCAGCTTCATTATTTACACAGCAATGTAACTATCATGCAATCAAGTAATTACATTCTGTGACACCTACAACAGTTACAGGTAGTGCATTTTGTACATGGTGCATTTTAAACCACTGTGTCAAAGCAATAACTGCCTTAAATGGTGCTTCTGGGAGTGAATTACCTTACATTCCAAGTGTCACTATTAAATGAAAAAGGCTATAATCTATATGACCGGTCTATGCATTTCATGAGATAACTAATTTGGTCATGGCTTATTAAGAATACTCCCCTATTAATTATAATTAGTAACAACTTCACCAATGCATCTCTGACAGGTGCACGGAGTGTGTGTTTGGAGGGTCAATTTAAAGGACCAGTATTCTCACTCCAATCCTAGCTGACAGATGTCACAACGTGTGAACTCACCTTTTACGCTTTAAATTCAGGATGTGGTTGTTCTGTACCAGTGTGACGATGAAATGTATCAGCTGAAAAAAGAACAGTCTCTGAGATTCCACAAAAAATGCAACTGGATTCACAGCTCAGATGCCAATAATGAACATAAAACCTGGTGGCATCATTACATTAAACATTTCCCATCTCAGAGTAATCAATTCAGTGCCACAAAAATGTTTACTAAATGAAATGACAAGTCCTATTTCTATGTGTAATATGCAGATTCCTCCTCAAGCAAACCTGTGAATAAAGATGAAGTAGCATAGTGTTTGGTACTCTTGTTGGTTTAGAAACATTTGGTTTAGAATAAATTAGTGGTGGAAATACTGAACAGAAAGCTCTCATTCCATTATCCCGCTAAAAATAATAACATATATTTAACATATTTATTTACTTCTCCTGTGAAGGCAGCACCACTCACAAAAGTGGTCGAAAGTGCTCAAAATGACTCAAACATGCGCAGAGTAATACTTTGGTGATTGATTTCCAAAGGAAGGTACCACAGACAGAGGGACTACAAATAGCGGGGTTTTCACCCCAACTACGAACTGGGCTGGACTAACAACACAGATGTCCTGTGCAGGAAGAACCAAAATCTTCTCCACCTGCTAAGACACCTGCTAAGAACATTAAGGTCCTTTGGAGTATGTAGGACACTGTTAAGGACATTTTATGACTGTGGTGTCATCTGCAGTTTTATATGCAGTGGTCTGTTGGGGCTGTGGAAGCTTTGAAAGGGACAGAAAAAGCCTGAAAAAACTGGTCAGGAGAGCTGGCTCTGTCCCGGACTGCCCTCTGGGCACCATCATAGAGGTGGGTGAGAGGAGGAAGTTTGCCAAGCCAATCATGGACAACCCATCCCGCCCGCTGCATGAGATGGTGGGGGCCCTAAACAGCACCTTCAGCAGCAGACTGCTCCATCCAGTCTGTAAGAAGGAACGCGACCGCAGGTCCTTCATTCCAACTGCGATCAGACTGTTCAACAATACTTACTGTTTTGCATTTTTGTGGTTCTATGTTTTCATCATCTTGCCATTACTTGTATCTTACAATATTATATATTACATATTTTACATATTTTCTTCAATATTACATTTTTTCTTTTTGTATCAAGTCTATACATATGCATATTTTTCTTTTATATACTGTTACATATTTTTTTAATCTAATGTGCAATAGTGAAAAAACACTGTGCTTAAACAATGTGTAAGTCTAAATCCATTCTATTTTGTATTTTATTCCCTTCTATGCCTTTTTTAAATTCCTGATAGTATTGCTGTTGCCTGTAACACTCAAATTATCCCTAAGGGGGAACAGGTTTTCTTCTCCTGGATTGTGAAAGGTTTTAACAACCCCTATGAAGTGTAATAAAATGTCTTTCAGAAAAAATAAAAAAATGCAGTGTATTCTAGTGGATGTGTTTACAGGAGACATAAATGTGAATAAACTTCCAGATAGTGTAAACTGATGGGTGCAGCGAAATGCTCACCTTTTTGATGAGCTGTTGTTGGTGGGCATGTTTCTGTCTCAGATCTGAGATCTCCCTCCACAGAGCTTCATTCTCCCTAAACAACAAAACAAGTTACATTTACAATTGAGAGAATGGACTGCAGAACAAACACCATCTCCTATGAGGTCCTGTACCTTCATTCTGGTTTTTTGTTCACTGACAATGTTCTGTGCTGAAGAAATTAGTGTCTGACATGTAATCAGAGATGTGTTTTTCCACTCCATGATAATGTTGAGGCTGTAGTAGCGGAGGTGGTGTTCTATTCTATAGCATTACATTGACAGGGGTTTCTATCACTCTCTCTAATGCAACGGGACAATGCTTTGAAAGACATCTGACTATAATTACAAATGTAGCTACCGACATATACACATATACACACATCTACACATATAATATAGTTGTAACAATATAGCTAGTGAGTAAGTAAAGTTTCATTTTTTGTGTACATAGAATTTTCAAAAACCATGGTTATAAATTGTTTCAGTTACATAAAGAAGATTGCATTTTAATAAATAATTACAACAAACACAAGCAAAAATTGTTACAGAAATAAAGACAAAGCAGGGCAATTTTAGAATAAATAGGTTTTGTGATTTCAAACTCATAACAGAGTTTGCTGATCTTTCCCATGGGAAAGTGTTCAATAATTTATGAGCCTTGACAAAAACGGTTCTGTCACTCAATAGGAATCTTGAGCTTAGTGTTTAAGCTTGTCTTAAACAAGAAAACGGACCATTAAAATAGTAAAGACTTGACGAGACAAAGCAATGGTTGATTTGTT
The DNA here is from genome assembly GCA_037975065.1 of Chaetodon trifasciatus. Lineage (NCBI taxonomy): Eukaryota > Metazoa > Chordata > Actinopteri > Chaetodontiformes > Chaetodontidae > Chaetodon > Chaetodon trifasciatus. Next base: position 772,435 of record JBBMOE010000060.1, read on the forward strand.
TTAGCTGTTTTCAAAATAAGAAGAGCCATAGCAGTGTTTCCTTTGGAAGGACAGATTTGATGCAGGGGCAATGTTACCAGGTTGATAATTGCTATCTTAATAGCATTAATTCATGTTTCAGAATTTTGAGGTCTGAACAATTGGTTTGTCAAAGCAAGAATTGTGAAGGTGTCATTTTAGGCTCTGGATAATCGGGATGCACTTTTTCCAGTGATGTGTCGGTCATGAATGAACTGGCTCTCAGCATCTTCTGGCTGGTATTGCTGTCTTCATCCCAGGGCACTGATCTGTTGCCAAATTTTCAAGGGGAAAGTCAAGAAGTCTCCCATCTTCACTCACTAATTTGAGGATTGTAATTTGTCCATCCAGATAAGCAATCCTCTGTGTAAGCAATCAGACTGGAGCAGGCATCATAACTCCAAGGGACAGAAAACAAAACTTGGTTTAACCAAGGTTTGACTGTAAGTCAAATAGGACAATGGTTCAAACACACAGTATCTTAGACAAAACCCAATGACATGCACTAGGGGAACTGCACTAAACTGGTTTAAATCCTACTTTTCAGATCGCTCTCAGTTTGTACACATTAAGGATGACTCCTCTGTGCTTGCTAAAGTCAGCTACGGAGTTCCGCAGGGTTCTGTGCTTGGACCAATTCTATTCACTTAATAAATTTTCATTGCTATGCAGATGATACCCAGCTACATTTATCAATGAAGCCAGAAAAAAAAACAATCAGTTAACTAGACTACAAGCGTGTCTTCAGGACATTAAGACCTGGATCATCTGCAATTTTCTGTTGCTAAACTTGGACAAAACTGAAGTTATTGTACTAGGCCCTAAACACCTTAGAAACTCACTTTTTGATGATGTAGCAGTAATGGATTGCACTGAGCTGGCCTCCAGCACCACTATAAAGAATCTGGGAGTTATCTTTGATCAGGATATGTCCTTTCACTCCCATGAAAAACAAATTTCAAGGACTGCCTATTTTCACCTATGTAACATTGCAAAAATCAGGCACATCCTGTCTCAAAACGATGCTGACAAACTAGTCCATGCATTTGTATCTTCCAGGTTGGATTAATGCAATTCCTTACTATCAGGCTGCCCAAATTCGTTGTCAAATATTCTCCAGTTGCTCCAGAATGCTGCAGCACATGTTCTTACAAAAACGAGAGAGATAGATCATGTTTCTCCAATATTAGCCGCTCCACACTGGCTTCCTGTACAATTTAGAATAGAATTTAAAATCTTTCTCCTTACTTACAAAGTCATAAATTGTCAGGCACCATCTTATCTTAAAGAGCTCATAGTACCTTATTACCCCACCTGAACACTGCGTTCCCAGAATGCAAGCTTACTTATGGTTCCTAAAGTCTCCACAAAGAGGACAGGAACGAGAGCATTTAGCTATCAAGCTCCTCTCCTGTGAAACCATCTTCCAGTCTTTGTCCAAGAGGCAGACACTGTCTCTACATTTAAGAGTAGGCTTAAAACTTTCCTTTTTGATAAATCTTATAGTTAGGGCTGGCTCAGGCTTGCCTTGAATGCTTGAATTGAATTGAATTGAAAATACTGTAACATGGGACTATCGTGTGTGTGTTTTTTGCCACAATTGTCCAATCAACTTAACTGAAGTCACTCCAGAATCCTGGGTTTAAGTCCAGTCTTACAGCTGTTGATATTCTTATTATTTAACCATGACAGTGATCTTAACCAAGCCCCTGTACTTTCCTGACAGCAACCACACCTTGACCAAAAACATCTTCAAATTCAAACTCAAGGGGTGTACCAATTTTCAGTCCTTCACTGTTTGTCTGTCTTTTACTAATGGAATTCTCTACATGCAACATTTCTAGGGTTGCTGGATTTTGCTCTTGATTTTGGATTCCATATATTTTCTGGGATGACCAGCTTTACACTCACCTCTTCAGTGTTGCTAGCCGGGCATCAATGTTCTCCTGTTTGCTGTGAACGCTCTGAACACTTGCCAAGATCTTGGTAAGGTCTTCCTGTCGAATCTTGTTGTCCTCTGGCCGAGTGTTAGAAACCTGAAAGGCAGAAATTTCAATCAAATCTTGTGTCTACATCATCCTAATACTGGAAGAATCAAGGACAGCAAAAATGTGACCTAAGGAATAGGAGTTTTGTACAAGATATGAGCCAGTAAATGAAAAAAGGACGGGATAAAGGAGAAAGGTATTGATGCATAGAAATGGTTTTGGAACAAGCTCAAAAGTAATTCATTGTTATCACAATCCCAATTTTAACCTTGTCTGTATAAATACGAACACCAGTGTTTCCCCTTGAATTTTTTTTCAGGTCCGGTGGCACCCATCGAAAAAACCCTAAACAGACGGGACGTGTGGGATGGTGTATTGGCGCAGTTGGATTAAGTCAGGTGAAACAGCAAGCAATCTGCAATTCTCCAATTATTATATTTGCATTCTAATTTTTGTTCACCCAGACTGTATTCAAGATCACAAGGAGAGGGTGACTTAATAAGGTGCATTTATTGCATACAAATGGAACATGCTTGATTACACATTGGCACTTCAACCACAGTGTGCATTGTTCTGTGCTGCACTTGATTCTTCTGTTTAGAGAAGAACTTCACCAAGGCACTGTGGTAGGGGAATTTCCTACACATAATTGAGATTCTATCAGTTATAAATAATTTAAACATTTAACAAACATTAAACATAGAAGTTTTTTATTCGTTTTATTATAACATAGTTACATACATTGGATAATGCCTGGGGAAAAATGACCTCTTAGTGGTTCTAGTGGAAAACTAGCCTATTGTCTGTGTTATTTTCATCATTTTTGCTTACCAAAAAAAAGATGCTCAATCGAGCATCAAGCCAAACAACAAATTGGAAACTTACTATGGGGAGTATGGTACAACCAAGGGCTGTATTTATGGTTAATAAGCCATTCGGGATACCAGCCAGATATTCTGTGTTTAGCTAGCTGGCAGTCGGAGCGGGGTCACCCGTCAGATCGGGGCCAGCAGTCGGAGCGGGGTCACCCATCGGACAGGTATCAGCGGCAGTAATGGTCCTCGAGCAGTCCCCCTCTCCACCGCAATCTGCCCCCCTTTCTTCCGTCTCACCTGACCTGTCATTTTTTTTTTTTTAAAGTTGCCTCTGTTACTCTCCCTTTATCTATTTTCCTTAGCTCTGGAGTCTGGCAGAAAAACTTCTTTACATTAAGTTGTCTGTCGCCCGCGATATTTTTTCTTTTCTTCGGTGGTGCCATAGTTGGCTAACTACAAACCTTAAACATCCCATAAAATATGCCCGCGCTCCAAAATGTAAATGATTATTGATTTATGAATGAATGGATAGGTGGCTTATTTTTGGCATATTGATTTTTTTTTTTGGCCTCGCAGCCTGCCAGGCCTGTACAATGGTAGGGGAAACACTGAACACCCTACATCGGATTCATAAAATTTGAAGTACCAGATCACTGGGCTGGCAAAGTGCCAGTGTCTCTGTATTTCCAATAAAGCTTTGACTGAGGAGTGTTCCCCTGCATCCAGTCTTTGTGCTAAACAAGGCTTTACAAATCTGTACCTATGTCTGTCCGGGGTGTACAGAGACAAAACAGACATCCATCATCTTGTCTGACTCCATGTTCAGTGTCAAAACAAGTCTTGCCCAAAATTTCACAGCGCACTGCTCAAAGACCTTCTGAGCAGCTTGTTAGGATGATGCTTTTAGTATTTTTAACATTTTGGAAGGTACTTAGCCAAAAAATTGCATGTAAAATTTATATCTCTGTGTGGTATGACACATTATACTTCTTGTCACTTTGACGTAATCTAATTGGCTATAGCTCCTGTCACTATTTGTTTAAAATTTTGATTTTCTGAAAGCCTCTTCATGTTGTGCCTCACCCTAATGGGGTAACATGATTACCAAATCATGTTCTCATCCTAATGGTGGAACACGATTAACCAATCACCATCAGATTTGTTACCAGGGTGTGGCCTATCTATCAAACCAGTGCCTCTGTCCTACTGTTGATCTTGAAGAAGGCCTGAAAGCTGAAAAATCATTCTAATAAAAAACACCTTTTCCTACTGTCAGGGATGATGTTTTTGGCAAATGGATGGTACTTTCCCTATGCATTCAGCGACCTTTGATCTCATTGAAAATAAGCATGCAGTTATTTTTTGGTAAAGGCAGCTACTTATGCTCGAGTCAGGACGTCTTTCGCTACATTTTCATTACATTAATTCTGTTGACAACTGAAAAGAGAGATGACTCCACCTTCCTTTTGATATTCTCCAGCAGGTCGTCTTGTCCATGTTTGAAGTAGGGGTGCTGAAACTCCACTGGACCATCCCTCTCCTGCTTCACAATGCCTGTGTCAATGTGCATCACTTTACGGAAACCATCTGAATGGATGGAAAAAAAAACAAAAAACACACACACACACACACACACACACATGCACGCACACACGCACGCACACACACACACACATTGGGACATGGGCATGAACACACACGGACCCACACAAGTAATCTCATTTAAAATACAGCAAAATACACACAAAATCCCTCCAAAATATATGTAAATGTACATGCAAACACAAAAAAACACAGATTCCATTAAGGGTGCCCAGGATATCTGGGTTGTCACATGTTCATAACCATCAAAATACAAAGCTGTCCTTATACTGTTATAGTAGACTGGGTATACAATCTTCACATGCGATAAGGATCTGAGATAGTGCTATACAAATCTTCTCTCTTAAGTTATTTGCTATTTGGTCTCTCTGGAAATTTGTGTCAAGACAGTAAACAACAAACAATTTTCAGTATAATGCAAAATGGCCAATCAAAACCTCTGGATTGAATTGCATGGAACAATGTGTAATCTGTTCAAAGCATGGCAGTGTTTTAGACCCTGATTGAAACTAATAAAGAGGAGGGGAGAGGGGAAGCGGAGGGAAGGAAGGAAGAGAAAGAAAGAGAGAGAGAGAGAGAGAGAGAGAGAGAGAGATGCCCAGCGATGACAATCACACACACACACACACACACACACACACACACACACACACACACACACACAAACAATACCAAGAATATGTACTGTATATCATGATACTAGAAATGTGACAAAATTAAAAGCAGTATATTGATCTGCTCACTGACTATATCGCATCAGACCTCTCAGGTCTTCAAACTTTTTTGTTTTTGGTTGTACCTAGATTCAGTGAAGCTAAGTTATTTCAAATTTTATATAGCCATATTCATTTTGAGCAGAAATCCAGTGCGGTTCTCAGTAAACCTATTATGGAATCATCACAGGACTTCACTGGTGATAGCACATATTCAAAACTTAATTAATGACATTATGTGAAGTGTATTGGAAGGTTGTTTAATTTGGTTTATTAAATGTGGGAAATTATCGCTGAAATATGGGCCAACTTCCTTTTTTGGTCACTCCAAGCAACCGTACAATAACTGCAACAATAGACGGGCATCAAAATCCAAACAGCGACCAGCTTGACCGCAGCCTCTGACATGATACACCTCCAGGTCCAGCTTTCACAAGTTCAACTGCAACTCCCAAATCTCAAGTTTCTCTATTGCTGATTTTCACATAGAACCTAAAATTAGCTATGAGAGCAGACATTAGTTAAGCTGAGCGCCCGTTCCAGCAGATCTTTGCCAGAACCCAGACTGGTTTCATCTGAAAAAATGACAGCAGAGAAACAGACTTACTTGTGATTTTGGCAGTTTCAAGTGAACTTGTGGGAGCCATTGCTGTATGCCAGATGTGCAGTCATGTCAGAGGCTTCAGAGTGGACCTTGAGTCCAGAGGAGTGCAGTTTTCTTAATTAGTATGCAGGTAAGTGATTTGCACTCTCTTTGGCCCTCCCCCTCCTCTCCACACAAAAATGGTGTTATAAGTTGAAACTGAAAACCAGTGACACTAAAAATAACTGACACCATTAAAAAAGTCGGCAAAATAAGACAAGAAGAAAAACTGAGTTTTAACATTGTTTACACTGTGCCTTGTGGTTACCGTTGTTACCATTGCATTTACCCGTGCATCTATCAAGCTCTATTTAACATAGAATAAACCCTGGTGCAATGATTAGCTGATTAATCTACTGATAAAAAGAGAGAGACAAAAGAATTCACAACCATTTTGAGAATGGATTCATTGTCGTGGTCCTTGTCAATTAAAAATACTTTATGAATAAACCATGCAAGTAAAAACATTTACTTGTATCAGCTTCTAAAATGTCAGAATATGATTTTTGATCCTACATGTTAGTAAACTGAGTAGCTTTCGAACTTTTCTCTTGATCCTTTGGACGGTTTGCTGAATAAAGCAAGCTACTTGACCACATCACCATGAACTATGGGAAATCACAAGTCATTTTTCTCTATTTTCTGACAATTTATAGACAAAACAAATTATTGCATCATTGAGAAAATAATGTTCATATTGAGAATGAAAATCATTTTTAGTTGCAGCCCTAACTGGTTCTGACCCTGCTTTATAGCTAGGTGGAGAGGTGCGTCAGTACCCGAGCTACTTATCTGCTTGTAATTTTGGCTATGAAATTAATTCTGACAGTATATGCTTACTGCCTTATGTGTCACTACATACCTGTCATCTGTCTTATCTCAGCGTGGCTGCAGATTAACCCAATGATTCAATGAATCAAACAGCCCTCTCCATCAGACACCTGTGAGTCACTCTAGAATAGCTATGAAGCACTGACTGATGGCACAACGCGGGTGCCCCGTTAGGTAGCGTTACAATTGAAAACGAGGTGGTGAATGCTGTCTTACACATATTGAGCTGCCTGATGAAACTAGCCATGTTGTTGTGCTTGAAGAACTTCGGGAGGATCTCCTTGGCAAAGCGCTGCTCGTCCAACACTAGGAAGCTGTTGCCCTCCTGGAAGCAATGAACACCAGTCAACAGACGAGCTCATCAGAGGCTGTATACACGCATCTGTATAGTGACTCTTTGTACAAAACTCAAAGATGACCGCATGCGTGCATGACGCAGAAATCGGATTTGACCTAACGTTGGCTAACTAGCGGGACGGACAAGAAATACTGGCTAGCTAACAGTTGATGTTTAACTTCAGCTTCTGCTTGCCGAACACTATGTTGACACGAATGTGTCGCATGACAAGCACGACTGCTGAACCCTAACAGATAATTGTTATTTGCATTATGTTACACTTTCTGCATTACCTAAAGGCTAATTGTTGTCTGCTTTGCGTTAGCATTTACAACGGAATGCTAACCACAACGTTTAAGTTTAAGCGTTACCTGACTCCAGCAAATAAATTCATTGGTCTCTGCATCCTCGACCAGCGTCCACAGCTTTGTGAGGAAAGCCGGGACATTCGAGTTGTGCTTCATGTCTTTAATTCAAGGAGAAATATACTTCAACTGAAAAAAGCAGTATTTATTCTGTTTTGTAACGTCAGCCTATGAGAAATGTTTCTTCTTCTTCTTCTTCTCCTTCTTCTTCTTCTTCTTCTTCTTCGAGGTTTCACGGCTGCGGGCATCCAGAAGGTTGTATTACTGCCACCCTCAGGTTTTATTCTCCCTCTTTATCGTTTTTAAGGGCAGATACTATAGCGACCCCCTAGAGCAGTCTTTCCTGTCCAGTCGTCCTTAGAAAATTATCTCCAGACTCTAATATACTTTTAACGTTGTCCTTCACCCGCTGTATTTCCCGTAACTGCATCATCATTTCTTGCCTGCCATGAGCAAAATCCCTAGGCTCAACTATCTTAGCCTAATGACATTGCAAAGACCTGTTGGAAGTTTTCCTATGATGAAAATTGTGTTGTTAAGATGGCTGACAAATAGACAATAAAAAGCAATACTGAATACAATCACTAAATATATATATTTGTGTGTGTGTGTGTGTGTGTGTGTGTGTGTGTGTGTGTGTGTACATAATAGACAAAAAAGTGTATAAAAGACCCTTTAGACCCTGGAGAGACTTGTCCTGGAGCAGCTCCAGCCCATGGTCAAGCCATTCTTGGACCCTGTGAAAGAGACTCTCATATGTAGCTGACTGGCTTCTCTGTGTGTAATCGCAAAGTGTGCGTCTGTCAGAACGCAGTCCACCAGGTTCCCCCAAGACTCAAGGATGAAACAGATGATCCGTTTATGGTCCTTTAATTTAACAGAACATCACCCTTATGGTTGTGCATGTGTGGTTCTGGAATAAACAGAAATGATAATAATCATTAATAACCAAATACGTCTCACAATATACACAGTAATAATAATTATCCTTAGCATCTCCATAACTTCTTCAAAACACATGAGAACTAAAAATACAGTCAACAGAAATATGTCGGTATCACAAATGTAAGTGAGAAGAAAAAGGACGGTCAGTAACATAAATATAAATATAAATATAAAATAAATGAAGTTTGTATTGTAATACTTGCTGGTTGTTAAAGATTTAGAATAGCATAAAGCTGCCACCACCTTTGTAAATCCAGTCTGGTCCGGCATCAGAGGCAAGAGAACATATACCCCAAAAGACAGGAATGTAATACAAAAATAACCTTTATTGGGAGTACAAATTCATAAAAGCTGCGAGACAACCCCACACAGGAATCCCCATAAGAGTCAATCACTAAATAACTTGGCAGCCCCCCCCCCCAACCCTTAAGCACACAACACTGCAAGTGAATTAAGATATTTTTTCTCACACCTTACAAAGATCACTGCACACAGCACAGCAAAATAGCACTCTACACACTTCTAAAACACGATATCAGAATGCACAGCAACCAATACGGACTGCTCTAAACTGTGGGCAGGTCAAATCCACTCCAAACAATAGGGGGAGGCAGAGGGCTAACAGAGTCACAGATACTGCCTCTAAATGGGGCCCTGGCAGGGTGTCACATCACTACCACTAACACAATAAGAAATACACTATAACAAACTATAAGACAACACATAACATTAAGAAATAAAGATTAAACTTATCTCGCCGGCCTGGCGATGACACCCCCCGTGGGGTGTAAGTGTGGGTCCTCCCGTAGAGTCAGGAAGCGCACATGGGAAGAAACAGTCCATACAGCCAGGACGCCGAGGCAGTGACGGCGGACGACTTGCTTGCAGTGGCTGAACGGCATGAAGCGTTTGTTGGGACAGGAAGGTTACTGATCCGCCCAATGCTGCACAGGCACCTTCTACTCCCCGGTCCCTCGCTACCTAAATGAGGCATCCAGCCTCCCCTCCTAACACAGGAATGGTTTACCTACTCAACTGTCTTCGCTGCAACGCTAAAAGTTGAGAACAGCACCCTTCCGCCATGGTGCCGCCTTCCCCCGTCCGAGCACAGGTGAGAGCCATCAGTCATCAGGTATGTGGGAATCCCATCCCACACTCCCCCACAGGGAAAGATTGACCCTCCCCCTATTTCCTCACTACAGTATCATTACTGGCGATAACGAGCACCTTAATCATTGGCAACACACACTCATTAGCACCAGATATAAACCTTGTACTGACTAAGTCCTAAACGAAGTCTGGTACTGGTTGCTAATACGGAGGATTTAAGTTTAGATGTGCGCCCAGTGTACTAGAACATAGCAAAACGGACAGTTAAGTAATGTTACGATTATCTCGGATGTTTATTTCCTTTATAATAGCGGCAATAACTTTAGCTCATAATACATGTAACAAAAATAACAAACCGAATTGCTCATCACATCAAACCACATGCACATAGGCACATAGGCACTATGGCATAGCATACCTGGGCTGACCCAAGGTCGGCTGAGCCACACAGCAAATACAGCCCTCCTAGTGGCATGGAGCAAAATTACACAAAATAATCTAAAATGAATATGGCTCATACACTCCAGCTCCTAATTGCGTCTGCCAGAGCACTTACACCAAATTCAAATGAGACATAAATACCAAAAAAAGAAAAATGGCCCATTTTAAATGGGAACCAATTGCTCTTTAGCTTCATTAAGCAAGCATATTTTGGTTTAGGGTCGTTCAGTGATGTTTGTCTTGGTCTTTAAACGAACCACACTTACCAGACCTCTCTTATCAGGAAAGGTTTCCAGGACTCTATGCAATGCATTGATGCACAAGTCTGTGTCAAGAGAATAGGCCACTTCCAGGTGCACAGCCCTGCTTGTCATACAAGTGAACACTACTCCATATTTTTTCACGATGCTACGCCCTCTTTTCAAATCAACTGGTCCAAAGTAATCTACACCAACGACGGTAGATCAGGAACCACTCTCTCTTCTGACAGGTCTGCCATTTTTTGCTCACTGGTGTTTCCACCATGGAGCTTACAGATGAGGCATCTTGATATGATCTTCCTCACTGCAGTAGGTCCACTTGTGATCCAGTATTTTCTCCTTGTAGCGGAAAGAACATGATTTCTACCTCCATGCCCAAGCTGTAGATGGAGGTGACGGAGGATAAGGTCAGAGATGTGCTGGTCTTTTGACAATATGAGGAGGTATTTAATGTCTTCAAGGATTGCTGCCTTATTCAGCTGTCCCCCAACTCGTAGAAGTCCTCCTTCTAGAACCGGATCCAATTTGAAGATGCTGCTACTTCTCGGCACTTGTAGCTTGCCAGAGGTTAGTGCAACAAATTCAGTGGGGAATCTCTCTTGCTGGCAAAAAGCGATTATGGAGGTCTCAGCCTCCAAGAGATCTTCCAGCATCACTTTCTGATTCCCAAGTGATGTTGAGAAAGCTTGCATCTCCTTTTGTACATCCAACCTTGCTGCTCCAGTAGCACTAGTGTTTGCAAGCTCCAACTCTTTTCTCTTCTTACTCAGCTTGAGCAGAGTTCCTTTCAGCTTAATGAGCCATGCAACTGCAACCTTCAATCTTTGCCAAACAGAGAAATGGGTCATCAATTGTGATGTGGCGTTGGTGTCAACAAGTATTGCATTTACCGTCAGACTTCTCTTTACTTCCGGGTCGTCGGCAGTGACGCTTGTATTCACAGGAAATGTTGGCCACATTTCTCAGGTTCCTGTAAGAATTCCGGGCTTTCCATCCGTCTTTGGTTCAGAAGATCTTCTGCCTTCAATCCATGTGAAGCATCGTCAGCAGGGTTCAGGGATGTAGGAATGTGTCTCCACTGCTCAACTTCGGAGTTGTCCCTGATGGTTGTTACCCTGTTTGCGACAAAAGGTTGAAATCTTTGGTCCTCATTCATTATGTACTTAAGAACTGATGTGCTGTCAGTCCAAAAGCAGGTTTTCTTCAGTGGAAGCTGGAGCTCCGATTGAAGCATCTTGTCCACTCGCACTGCAACAACGGCAGCAGTGAGCTCCAAACGGGGAAGGGTGACAGGCATCAAGGGGAGCCACTCTGGCTTTGCCGAATAGGAAGGCAACATGAACCCTCTCGTCCATGTTCTGCATCTTCAGGTAAGTAGATGTACCATATCTGTTCTTACTCGTGTTGGTGAAGTGATGCAATTGGGCGCTGACAGTCCTCCCAAATCCTTCAGGCTTCACACATCTGTGGATCTTGAAATATGCCACCTTCTCAAGATCTGTCAGCCATTTGTTCCACTTCCGCTGGAAAGCTGGAAGTATTGGATCGTCCCAATCACACTTCGTCCTGCATAACCCCTGCAACAGCAGCTTGGTGGGGAGTACTAGAGGTGCCAGGAATCCCAATGGATCATAGATGGAACTGATGATGGATAACATGCCTCACTTGGTTGGTGGCTTTTCTTTGACTTTCACCTTGGATTTGAAAGTGCCTGTCTCGATACACCACTGCAAACCCAAAGCTCTGTCTAACGGCAGCTTATCCCTGTCCAGATCAAGCTCATGCAGGTTCTTGGACCTCTGGGAGGCTTTGAAGCACTTCTCGACTGTTACTGATCCACTGAGTGTAGGTGAAACTCCTTTGCTGCAAATGGTTGTAAGGTTCTTAACCATGGTGACTGCATCCTCTTCAGAGGGCAGACTCTTCAGTAGGTCATCCATATAGAATTTTCAGTTGACCATTTCGATCACTTCTGTTGGAAAGTTGGCCTGGTTGTCTTCAGCAGTCTTTCTAAGAGCAAGGCAGGCAACACTAGGTGATGAAACCGCTCCAAATAAATGGACAGTCATGCAATGCTCTACATGGTCTTGCTCCAGGTTACCTTGAGGCCACCTTAAGAATCTTAAGAAGTCCTGGTCTTCCTCTGCCACCTTAACCTGGTGGAACATAGCCTTTATGTCTGCCATTATGGCCACTTGTTCCTGTCTGAACCTCATAAGAACTCCAACTAATGAGCTGGTGAGGTTCGGTCCTTGCAAGCGCTGACTGTTGAGTGACACCCCTTTGTACTCTGCTCCACATGCTGCGGCACTTCTTCGGCGTAGCCATTGCTAACGACATCAGCAAGAAAGTTCTTGTACTCCTCATGAAAGCTTACGTCTTTCTGAAGTCTCCTTTTCAGACCACAAACACGTTGCATGGCAACACTGAGATTGTTTGGCATCAAAACATCTTTCCCTTTGAAAGGCAGTTGAAACGTCCGTCCGTCCGTCTTCTCCCGCTTCATCCGGGGCCGGGTCGCGGGGGGAGCAGCCTGAGCAGGGACGCCCAAACTTCCCTCTCCCTAGACACTTCCCCCAGCTCTTCCGGGGGGATCCCGAGGCGTTCCCAGGCCAGCCGACCGACATAGTCGCGCCAGCGTGTCCTGGGTCTTCCCCGGGGCCTCCTCCCGGTGGGACATGCCTGGAACACCTCCCTAGGGAGGCGTCCAGGGGGCATCCTATATAGATGCCCAAGCCACCTCAGCTGACTCCTCTCGATGTGGAGGAGCAGCGACTCTACTCTGAGCTCCTCCCGGGTGACAGAGCTCCTCACCCTATCTCGAAGGGAGCGCCCTGCCACCCTGCGGAGGAAACTCATTTCAGCCGCTTGTATCCGGGACCTCGTTCTTTCGGTCATGACCCAAAGTTCATGACCATAGGTGAGGGTAGGAACGTAGATTGACCGGTAAATCGAGAGCTTCGCCTTTCGGCTCAGCTCCTTCTTCACCACAACAAACCGGTACAGCGACCACATTACTGCGGCCGCTGCACCGATCCGCCTGTCAATCTCACGTTCCATCCTTCCCTCACTCATGAACAGGATCCCGAGATACTTAAACTCCTCCACTTGAGGCAGGAACTCTCCCCCAACCCGGAGGGAGCAAGCCACCTTTTTCCGGTCGAGAACCATGGCCTCGGACTTGGAGGTGCTGACTCATCCCAGCTGCTTCACACTCGGCTGCGAACCGCCCCAGTGCATGCTGAAGGTCCTGGCTCGATGGAGCCAACAAGACAACATCATCCGCAAAAAGCAGAGACGAAATCTGCCGGCTCCCGAACCGAACCCCCTCCGGCCCCTGGCTGCGCCTACAAATTCTGTCCATAAAAATAATGAACAGAACTGGTGACAAAGGGCAGCCCCTTTGTCACCTGACCTTCGGGCAGGTCCGACTTACTGCCGGCAATGCGGACCAAGCTCCTGCTCCGGTTGTACAGCGACTGTACAGCCCTCAACAGGGAACCTCCAACCCCATACTCCCGGAGCACCTCCCACATAATGACTCGAGGGACACGGTCGAAAGCCTTCTCCAAGTCCACAAAACACATGTGGACTGGTTGGGCAAACTCCCATGAACCCTCAAGCACCCTGTGGAGGGTATAGAGCTGGTCCAGTGTTCCACGGCCGGGACGAAAACTGCATTGTTCCCTGGAATAGACCCTGGAATAGACTTTCCCGGGGAGGCTGAGGAGTGTGATCCCCCGATAGTTGGAACACACCCTCCGGTCCCCCTTTTTAAAAAGAGGGACCACCACCCCAGTCTGCCAGTCCAGAGGCACTGTCCCCGACTGCCACGCGATGTTGCAGAGGCGTGTCAACCAAGACAGTCCTACAACATCCAGAGACTTAAGGTACTCAGGGCGGATCTCATCCACCCCCGGTGCTCTGCCACCGAGGAGCTTGCAAACTGCCTCAGTGACTTCAGTCCCGGTGATGGATGCACCGACCCCCGGGTCCCCAGTCTCTGCTTCCTCTACGGAAGACATGACAATGGGATTGAGGAGATCCTCGAAGTATTCCTTCCACCGCCCGACAATATCCCCAGTTGAGGTCAACAGCTCCCCGCCCTCACTGTAAACAGTGTTGACAGAAAGCTGCTTCCCCCTCCTGAGGCGCCGAACGGTTTGCCAGAAATTCTTCGAGGCCGACCGGTAGTCCTCCTCCATGGCCTCCCCGAACTCCTCCCAGACCCGAGTTTTTGCTTCTACAACCGCCCGGGCTGCCGCACGCTTGGCCCGCCGGTACCCCTCAGCTGCCTCAGGAGTCCCATGGGCCAACAAGGCCCGATAGGACTCCTTCTTCAGCTTGACAGCATCCCTTACTTCCGGTGTCCACCACCGGGTTCGGGGGTTGCCGCCACGACAGGCACCGGCGACTTTACGGCCGCAGCTACGGGCGGCTGCGTCAGCAATGGAGGTGGACTCAATGTCTCCAACCTCCCTAGGAATCTGGTCGAAGCTCTCCCGGAGGCGGGAGTTGACGACCTCCCTGACAGCGGGTTTGGCCAGACGTTCCCAGCAGACCCTCACAGTACGTTTGGGTCTGCCAAGCCTGTCCCGCTTCCTCCCCTGCCAGCGGATCCAACTCACCACCAGGTGGTGATCAGTTGACAGCTCAGCCCCTCTCTTTACCCGAGTGTCCAAGACATACCGCCGAACGTCAGATGATAAGTCGATCATTGACCTCCGGCCTAGGGTGTGCTGGTGCCACGTGCACTGATGGACACCCAGCTAGCACAGAAGTCCAATAACAGAGCACCACTCGGGTTCAGATCAGGGAGGCCGTTCCTCCCAATCACACCCCTCCAGGTATCACTGTCGCTACCCATGTGAGCGTTGAAGTCCCCCAGCAGAACAATGGAGTCCCCGGTTGGAGCACTTTCCAGTACCCCTCCCAGGGACTCCAAGAAGGCCGGGTACTCTACACTGCTGTTCGGCCCGTAAGCCGAAACAACAGTGAGAGACCTATCCCCGACCCGAAGGCGCAGGGAAGCGACCCTCTCGCTCAGCGGGGAGAACTCCAACACATGGCGGCTGAGCTGGGGGGCTATAAGCAAGCCCACACCAGCTCGCCGCCTCTCACCGCGTGCAACTCCGGAGTAGAAGAGAGTCCAGCCTCTCTCAAGGAGTTGGGTTCCAGAGCCCAGACTGTGCGTAGAGGTGAGCCCGACTATCTCTAGCCGGTACCGCTCAACCTCACGCACTAGCTCAGGCTCTTTCCCCCCCAGTGAGGTGATATTCCATGTCCCCATAGCCAGGGTCGTCATCCAGGGTTTGGGTCGTAGGGGCCCCCGCCCACGACTGCCACCCATACCACAAGGCACCGGCCCCTTCTGAACCTTCCTGCGGGTGGTGGGCCTACGGGAAGGCGGGCCCACGTCGCTCGTTCTGCCCAATCAGCTGCTTGGTGCATTGCTGCTTGTCAGGAAGAAGCTGGTTCAGAGATTCTGGATATCAAGGCATCACTCATGTGCCGGGTCTGGAGCTCTTGCAGCTTTATCCCATTTTAATTGCCAGGTATTGAAGTGTTTTCCCAGAAGCCAGCCCAATGCCCCTATAGCAGTTACCCCTTTAGAATCTCCAGCCCTCTATTAAATCAGCTTTCTCTGCAGTCATATTAAAAATTTGTCGGGTTTAATATGAGAAAGAGTCTAACAAAAAAAAAAACAAAACAAACAAACAAACAAACAAAAACATCAAATATACAAACAAAATTCACCAACAAATAAAAATAACATTAACATTAAATAGTCGTCATGAAATATTTCAATATTCATACATATGTATTTTGACTGGCTATTATTCTTGACGGTGCCAGGGCTCATATATATGTTCCATTTTTCCAAGTTCTTTTCAAATGCATTCTCTTGGACTCTCAAAGTCATTCTCTTGGACTCTCAAAAGATATGTCAACTTTTCCGTAACAAAAATGTCTTGGACAATTCCCAACCACTGTTCCTGTTTTGGAGTGCGTACTGTAAGCCAATTTCTGGTAACAGCTTTCCTACTTGCTGCAAGTAAAACTTTCGTTAAGTAAAGGTCTTCTCTGTTCACAACATTGTCAATGTTCCCAAGATACATCACAGGGCAAATATTTAGGATTTCATATCCCAGAATATTTTTAACAACCTCATTAACATTTTCCCAATATACCCTTATCTTTGCGCAATTCTAGAAAATATGCGAGTGGTCAATGTCCATGCTCCCACACAGCCTCCAACATTGTTGTACAACGAGTTGCTTGCTTTTTATTTTGGGTGTCATGAAAAAGCGAATTATATTTTTCCAGCAGAATTCTCTCCTTAGTAGTGAGTTTGTGAATGTACATTGTGTTTCACACATTTGACACCATTTCTCCTCTGTTTTGTGAATCTTTAACTCTGTTTCCCATTTTGCTTTTATGTAAAGCATTGTTTCCCCCCGCTATCCCTCAGAGCTTGGTAGAAAGTAGAAAGCAGACCCTTTCTGTCCCTTTCTCTTTATATGCATCCACAAGCACCCCAATCACACTTTTGAAGTTTCATCTGATTCTGACCTCATCTCTTTTGTAAAGTAGTCTCGTAACTGCAAGTATCTAAAAAAAAATCCTTGTTTTCGAGACCATACTTTGTCTTTAATTCTTCAAAACTCATAAGCTCACCATTTTCTGAAACTGTACATATTGCGGTTATGCCTTTTTGTGCCCATTCTTTGAATATTGGATCATACACCCCTGGCTTAAACTTTGAGTCATACGCAAACCACCTCATTGTATGAACCCCTTGCTTTAATTTGTATTTTTCTACTATGACATTCTATATTTTAAGCTTAAATGCAACTATTGGATCCATAACATGTCTCGAAGCCACCACCAGATATTTCTGTCCCACCAAGATCTGAATATGGTAACCCTGTGTCTCCATTTCCATTTCTTCCATTGAGGCTCATAATAAGGGGTCTGAGCTGTGTAAAAATATTCCCTAAGATTAGGTAAAGCCATTTGCCTCTTACTTTTAGGTAGTTTAAGTGTCTTAAATTTTTTTCTTGGCTTTTTGCTATTCCAAATTAATCTAGAAATCATTTTATCCCAGGCTATGAATTTGTTTTGGGGAAGATCAATTGGCAAGGAATGAAATAAATATAGTTGCCTTGGTACGATATTAATTTTAACAGTTTGTATTCTGGCACTGAAGTCCAGAGGGAGAATAAACCACCTTTCAACATCCTTTTGGATATTTTCATCAATTTTGTTATAATTGGCTTCAAACATGTTGGAAAGGGTTTTGGTTAGAGTAACACCAAGATGTTCACTGGTGCAGACTGTGGTACATTCCTTCGGTAATTGATTTCCAAAGGAATGTACCACAGACTGCACCAGTGAACATCCAGGGCTCGGACATTGAGATTGTGAGGGAATACAAATACCTGGGTGTTCACCTCAACAACAAATTGGACTGGACAAATAACACAGATGCCCTGTATAGGAGGGGCCAAAGTCGTCTGCATCTGCTCAGAAGACTGAGGTCCTTTGGAGTTTGTAGGACATCGTTAAAAACATTTTACGACTCTGTGGTGGCATCTGCAGTTTTCTATGCAGTGATCTGCTGGGGCTGTGGGAGCTCTGAGAGGGACAGGAAAAGACTTAACAAACTGGTCAGGAGAGCTGGCTCTGTCCTGGACTGCCCTCTGGACACCATCGAGGAAGTGGGTGAGAAGAGGATGTTAGCCAAACTGACATTGATCATGGAGAACCCATCCCACCCCCTGCATGAGACGGTGGGGGGCTTAAGCAGCTCCCTTAGTAGCAGACTGCTGCATCAAGTCTGTAAGAAAGAATCTATCTATCTATCTATCTATCTATCTATCTATCTATCTATCTATCTATCTATCTATTCCAATTCAAATTATATGCATCTCTGATTTGTTGGGATGGGGAATAATTAAATGAAAGAATTTGTGTTTTTATTATGTTCAGTTTATACCCTGAGTAGTGTCCATATGTTTCCAGTAAGTTCATTAGGTTTGGAAAACAGATGTTTGGTTGTTCAAGGAAAACATCAACTGTGAAAAGTCCAATGATATGTTCTTTCCTCCCTATATTGACACCCTTTAAGTTGCCACTCTGCGTTATTGCTTGCACTAGAGCAAAGAGAGTATAGGAGAAAGACAGCAGCCCTGTCTTGAACCTCTCTCCAACTGAATCCTGTTAGACAGGTTCCCATTCACCTTAATCTTAGCTGTAGGTTCATGATAAATAGTTTTAATACAATGGATCCAAACTAACCATTACCATACTTGCTCCTCTTTTTTTGAACGTTGTCTGCAATATGGAGAGTTCTTCTAATATTGGCCTGTGTTTGGCGCCCTCTAATAAATCCAGTTTAATCTTCATTGATCAGGTCTGGTACGAAAGTCTCAAATCTTTGCAAATCATTGGGGCAAATAGCTTGTAGTCAACATTTAAAAATGAGATTGGCCTAAAATTTGTACATTGCTCTTTGTCTTTACCTTCCTTAGGTGAAATAGTAATAATTACCTTCTTCCATGATGGAGGAGCCCTGCCCTCTTTAAGGGTCCAGTTAAAACAGGACAAAAGCATAGGGGTTAGCTCCTTCTTGAAAGCCCTGTACCATTCTGATCGAAACCCATTGCTGCCTGGGCCGTTGTCTACTGATCGCATCTTCCAGTTCCTCAACTGTAAATTGTAATGTAATGGTATCATTTTGTATCTCACCAATAGATGGCAGTTCAAGTGAATTAATGTAGCGAGGGTAGGACGAGATATGTGATTATAATACTATATGTATGTCTCTACACACTTTAATGATGTAAACAGTTGCACGACAATGCCACCCTGGGAATTTCACCCAGGGAATTATTGACACACGGGTTCGTTTTGCTCAGGGGCAGAGACATGGTTCCAAGTTTTAAAAAGTCGCTTTTATTATATATTAAGCTAGTGAAGGAGCAAAACAAAATATGCAAAAACAAAACTGACTTAGTCACCCACACACACGTGACAGTGACAGTGACAGTGAAGTAACCCAAGAGGAGCACAGCACACAAAACAGGAGGACACCACCACCAGTCACTGTTACGATTTGTGGTCGTGCAAAAAACAAGGTGTGAACCCAAAGGTGCAGACTTAACAAAAGAAGCTGAGCAAAAACGGTTCAAAGTGATTTATTTAACAAAAGAAACTTCCAGTGTCATGGCGGCAGCATAGTAAACCTCGGCGTCCACCCTCCGCAAACTTTAAGGAAATTAACGTCTGTGTGGTCAGTTTCCCACTTTTCGTGGACAAACTTTAACTTTACAAACTACAGCCCAAACTAAATGAGAAAAACAAGACATACTATTGCTGCCAAGCAAAACATGATGGCTGGACTTCAGAAAGAGTTCAGGGAGGAAAATGCAGCCTTGGCAAAAGTAATGGAGGTGACAATGGCAAAATACTTTAACGAGGTCGAAGAGAAATCAGAAGCCCGTTTCAACAGACTTGAGAAATGAATTGACAGCATGCACGCTACTCTGTCACGGCACAGTGAAGAGATAAGAACCATTTGCACCGAATCAGTAAATCTTCAGGAGCGTACCGCTAATGTGGAAAAGTCAACTGCTTTATGTCTGAAGAACCTACAAACCTATGAAGCCAAACTCACTGAAATGGAGGACAGGGCACACAGGGATAACCTGCTCGTATTTAACCTCAAAGAGGGAGCTGAAGGCATGAATGTTCGTGCTTATCTGACAGAGAAGATCGCTGTATGGTTCCCTGCCCTTGGACCCTCTCCACCGGAGCTGATGAGGTGCCATCGTCTTGGTCACCTATCCAAGCCTGTGCCCGGCAAAGTACGCCTGCGCCTGCTGATCATCAAGTGCCTTTGCTACACTGATAGAGACCACTTACTCAATGAGGCGAGGAAAAACCCCCCTGAAGTAGATGGCATTCTGCTGAAGTTCACTGCAGACTACAGCGAGGCCACAACAAGGCGTCGGAGGCCGTGCTGCAAACTCATGTACGAGGCCCGCACTTATGGATACGAGGCTTTCCTTCTCTACCCCGCTACAATCAGGCTCTCCCGGGGGAGTGACACCCACACCTTTCAGGAGCTGAGTGAGGCTGAATGGTTCATTGCTTCCCTGAAGGATTAAAAGCGTTGGTTGGTAAATAAGCACCGAAAATGGTAATACTGAACTAAGAAGTCTCATAATATGGGACTCTCCCTGAGCTGTTCAAACTGTTGAGCCATGATTTGTGCTCCTTTTTTTCTTTCGTCATTGTTCCTTTTATGAAGTGATCACAATATCGCATAGACCAAATCAGCCAAATTGTTGCAGAACTTTCTAAACTCAGCTAAGATAATAGAAACATAGAGATACATGCACCAAACTCAACGAAAGTATTCATTTTTCTCTCAACCACACAAATCCTTTTCCATTATTGATTATTTCTTTATAGACTCGAAACTACTTACAGCAGTAAAACTTATTGATTATGAGGCCATTGTTTTATCCGACCATGCCCCACTAAGAATGCAGCTAAACTTCCCCTGTTGGCACTCATCCAAAACGTGGCGCATGGACAACGGTCTACTATCCAATGAAACCCATATAGAATTTATAAAATCTCAAATAACCCTTTACATGCAAATCAATGAGATGCCAGATATTTCTAAAAGTATTCTATGGGAAGCTCTAAAGGCATATATTCAAGGACAAATTATCTCCTACTCTGCTCAGTTGGTCGGAGCACAGAATGAGAAAAGACACAATATAACTAGACAAATTATAGAACTAGATAATCTGTATGTAACGTCTCTTGAAATGCTTGCTAAGAGGACAACTCTGCAAACCGAGTTTAATCTTCTCTCCACATCTGAGACAACTAAATTAATAAATCGTTCCAGACAGATTCTGGCAGTATAACAAAAGATCAATCTGAAATTAATCAAGGATTCAAACAATTCTATGCAAAACTATACACAACAGAATCAACAGGAAATCTGCAAGACTTCTTTGACAGTCTGAATATTCCCTCTATTGGGCAGGAGGATAAATGCTTGTTGGAAGAACCTATTACTAGGAGGTCACTTTAGCAATGCAAAGTTCCAAAGCACCTGGCCGAGACGGGTACATGCCTGAATTTTACAAGACTTTTATTACAGAGATTGCCCCTCTCTTATTGAAGGTCTTCAATGAATCGATTGAAAGACATTTTATCAGGCAACAATTTCTTTAATACATAAAAAAGGGAAAGATCCACTAGAAACAGTATCATACAGACCTGTGAGTTTACTAAATGTAGACACTAAAATTTTTGCTAAAATAATGGCAATCAGATCAGAAAATATACTTCCAACAGTAATTCATGAAGACCAAACTGGATTTATTAAAAATAGACAAATGACTCATAATATTCGCAGACTATTTAATATTATATACACATCTGACTCCAGTTTGCTCTCTGAAATGTTGGTATCCTTAGATGCAGAGAAGGCCTTTGACAGGGTCAAGTGGGATTATCTCTCTGGCTTCGGCCCAAAATTTATCTCATGGATTAAACTCCTTTATGTATCTCCAATGGCCTCAGTACAGACAAACAAGATTAGGTCTGTTTTAGATTAACGCGATCAACTAGACAGGGCTGTCCACTATCCCCACTCCTTTTTACACTGGTGATTGAACCTCTTCCAATTTCTTTGCATTCTGTAGTTGAATACAGTGGGATTTCTAGAGGAGCGGAGGAGCACAAGGTCTCGCTGTTCGCAGATGATTTAATAATATATGTATCTGACCCTTCTAAATCAGTCCCTGTAATAATCTCTATCCTTAACAAATTTGGACAAATTTTAGGATATGAACTCAATGTTAACAAAAGCATATTATTCCCAATTGAGACGGTAAATGACCAACAACTTTTTGAAAGCTTGCCCTTTAAAGTTTCAACCCAGTTTAAATATTTAGGAATCAAAGTTACCAAAATATTCACAGACCTTTATAAGGAGAATTTTCTGAAATTACTAGACAAGACAACAGAAGACTTGCAAAGATGGTCCTATATTCCCATATCATTGGTTGGCTGAATTAACATAATTAAGATGACCATCCTTCCTAAATTTCTTTTTTATACCAGTGTATTCCCATTTGTATCAAAAAAGGTTTCTTTCAAAACACAGATAAAAATATCTCAGAGTTTATTTGGAATAATAAAAAACCTAGCCAACTGGCCATATGTTCTGGAGTTGCCCGAGAATATCGAACTACTGGAACAATGTTTTTCAGACTTTGTCAGAGATTTTATACAGACCAATAAATGCAGACCCTCTTGTGGCAACTCTAGGAATTATTGATTCGACTATAGTTAAAAACAGTGCTGAGCATAATATCTTTTGTCAGCCTACTGGCACGTAGATTAATATTACTCCATTGGAAACAGAAAACAGCTCCAACTGCAAATGCAAATCTTATGGCAGATGTTATGAAATACTTGGAGATGAAAAAAAATAAAATTTTCATTGAAAAAACAGGAAGGAAAATTCTACAGGATCTAGCAACCATTTATAGATCATTTTGACCATAGGGCACAGTCGGCTGGCAGGATTTAGAAGGCGCTCCGACCCTCGGTTTGGGAATGAGGACCTAGAACATCCAAATTGGGTAATTCAATTGTTTTCAATTTTTAATTAATTTAATTGTTTTCAAGCTGTTATTTTATTTTGTCATGGTCAAAATGAGACATTGAACAAACAATATATAACAATAATATATATATACACACACACACACACACACACACACACACACACACATTGAATCACTTTCTGTAAAATAGCTTATAATGGTATTAAAATTGCTCTGATTTGTGTTTATGCTCCAAATTATTTCGACCAGCATTTCTATGATTCACAGATCTTAAAGAGTACCAGCTTTTAATAGGGGATGACTTCAATGCTGTATGGCTTCATGATATTGATAGAACAAGGGTAACAGAAAGCAGAGATCAACGACTGGCATCTATTGCACTACAGAAATGGTCTAATGATTATGGGGTGATTGATATTTGGCATATGATGAATCCTTCCTCTAGAGAATTTTCCTTCTTTTCTGCCCGACATAAGACTTTTTCAAGAATTGACTATATTTTTGCATCCAAAACTCTTTTCAGTGATATCCACAGTACTGAAATGATTCCAATCTCATTATCTGATCATAGGGCTGTTTTATGTAATTTTTCATTAAGGGCTGGTCAATATAGGGCTGTCCGTTGGGGTTTTAATACGTCTCTACTTCAGAATGACACTTTTAGATGAGAGCTTGAGGCTGAATTGAATGAATTCATTAAAATAAATAGTCCTTCAGTTGATGATCCACGTGCGCTATGGGATGCGGTTAAAGGTTGCATCAAAAATAAAACTATATCCTTTGCATCTAATCTCAATAAATCTAAAAAACATCATATAGCCTGTCTGGAATCCAAAATTGCAGCGCTAGAGCAAGACATGTTAAATAATATCTCTCCTGAAAACATTTGTAAGCAATGGAAATTATTTGATGAGTTTAACAGCCTGTTAAGAAGGGAAGCAGAATTTACTATTCATCGCACTAGGCAGATATACTATTTGAACAGCGCTCGACCAAGCCGTCTGCTTGCTTTTAAACTGAGGAAAAATGATAATCTAGCAAACATATCAGCTATAAGGACTAAAGAGGGGGATATAACATCTGACCCAATAAACATTAACAGTACTTTTCAGCTATTTTACCAAAATCTGTATAAGTCAGGTGTGCTCCATGATGACAAAATCTGCTCTGAATTCTTTAAATCATTACAACTACCTAAGTTGCTCCCAGAAGCTATCTGTCCTTTAGAGGTACCTATCAATTTGGAAGAATTAAGGATGGCCGTTAAAGCAATGAACAGAGGCAGATCTCCGGGCCTGGACGGACTACCTCCAGAATTATTTGATGCCTTCTGGCCTCAGCTTGGTCCTCTGTTGCTGAATATGTTTAATTTTTCCATCAATAAAGGTTCCTTCTCTGCCAGTTCAAATATTGCAATAATCTCTCTCTTACTTAAAAAGGACAAGCCATCTGATGACTGTTTCTCTTACAGACCTTTAAGTCTTCTGAATTGTGAAGTTAAGCTTTATGCTAAGGTTTTAGCTACTTGTTTAGAGCGCTACATTCCCCACTTGGTCCACCACGACCAAACTGGGTTTATTAAAACCACACTAGCGGGCCATTGATATGCTGGTGTGTTACAGATTGTGCCACAAGATGGAAGGAGATCGAGTTAAATATGGAGAACTGTCATGTGCAGAGTATGATTGCCAATAGAAATATGTACAAGGAAAAAGAAGGAAAGCTGGATCCAATCACCAAATTCACCTTGGAGGTCTGGTTTAAAGTGGTACGGAAGTATAGACTGGAAAATGAGATAAAAGTTTTGAATTGGATGGCTTATGACACTAATTTTAAGCCAGGAACCCTGAACCAAAAATTCAAACAATGGGCAAATAGGGGCCTAACTATATTAGATACAGTAATTGAAAAAAGAGATATCAAAAGCTTTCCTAAATTAAGGAGAGAATATGAATTAGAGCAACAAGATTTTTACATGTATCTACAAATCAGAGACTACTTTAACAAAGAAATAAGGCCAGACCTCCCAGGTGAACCAAATAAAGTGATTGTGACTCTATGTAATGCATACAAGAACAAATCTGGAAGAGTAATATCTGAATTGTACCAAGGTATGGTAGCAAATAGAAATACTTCAACTTTATACATAAGAGACAAGTGGGAAAAAGAACTAAAGGAAGTAATAACTGAAGAAATGTGGTACAATATATTTAAAACACAGCAAACGACTAGCAGTTCCAGAATGTGGAAGGAGTTTTGCTGGAAAAACATTGTGAGGTTCTTTATCACACCAAAAATGAAAAAGGGAAGATCACCTGTTCTACAACTCTGCTGGAGACGGTGTGGGGAACAGAATGTGGGTCACACACATGTTTTTTGGCATTGTTCCAAAATTTCAAAATACTGGGATGATGTGTGGAAAGAGATGACAAAGATATGAAGTTATGAACTACCTAAAACATGCACTGTGTTATATTTAGGAAATGTAAATCGAAGAAATATTCATGACAAGGACTGGTATCTGATTAAGATTTTGCTGGCAGCTTCAAAAAAAGCCATTACAAGGAAATGGCACAAAGAAGACCCACCTACTCGGAGGAACTGGCTGGAAATCATTGATGAGATGTACGTTATGGAGAGACTCACACATATTATAAGACTACAACAAATAATATGGGAAGACAGATGGAAGAAATGGACTACCTACAAACACCATCATAAAGACTGATAGTAATGCTACTGACACTGTGTTCGATGTGTATTGTGTTGTTAAAGTGAAAAAAAAATTAATAAATCATAAGTTAAAAAAAAAAAAAAACCACACTAGCGTCTGATAATGTATGTTGCTTGTTTCATATCATAGATTCAGCCTCAGGCTTAGAAGATCAAAGTGCCATTCTCTCATTAGATGCTGAGAAGGCCTTTGACCGACTGGAATGGTGTTATTTATGGTCTGTTCTCCAACATATGGGTTTCAGTGATAGCTTTATTTCTATGATTAAGTTACTGTATGCTAACCCTTCTGCAGTCGTTAAAACAAGCAGCACTTGCTCATCTAGGTTTCCAGTTTCCAGATCCTCTTGTCAGGGTTGCCCTCTATCTCCACTCTTATTTTCTCTGTCTTTGGAACCTGTTGCCCAGGTGATATGGCAGTCTGAGGCTCTCAAACCAATTATTATTCACAACACAACACATTACATCTCTCTGTACTCGGATGATATTTTGATCTAGCAGTATTTCAGGTTATAAAATACACTGGACAAAATTGGCTTTAATGTTATTGGGTGGACTAGGTGATCAGACACCTCTCCTTAATATTCAAGTTGTCTGTAATTTTAAATACTTAGGAGTGTCCATCCAGCCCTCCCTTAACTTACTAACTGCTGACAACTATAATAAAGTTCTAAAAGATGTTGATGGCGATTTGAAAAGATGGGGTATGCTCCCTACTTCCTTTCAGTCCAGAATCTCAGTCATCAAGATGAATGTATTGCCTCGCATTAATTTCGTCAGTTCTATGATCCCTCTATCTCTCCCTCCACCGGGTGGTTACTGGAAGAAGCTGTATTCTATTATCAGCACCTTTTTATGGAACAAAAAACCCCCCAGAATTAAAGCTTCTACTCTGCAAAGACATAGATCATCAGGAGGTGTTAATCTGCCCAATTTTGAATACTATTCATGGTGCTTTGTTTTGCATCCACTTATCACTTGGCTGAACTCAGAGACTTTGGTGTCATGGCACCACATCGAAAAACATTTAAGATATCCACATAGCCTATCTAATCTGATATATTCTAATATACCCCACAGGACAGTAAAATGAAACTTTGGGCCAATAATTTCATATCTTTTCACTGTATGGCATAAAGTCCACCGCTTTGCCAAAATTCGCAATAAATTATTTGCTCAATATCCTATTTTTCATTACTTTCATTACTGTCTCTTAATTGAGAAGAAACCAATTTTGTTTCCACAATGGAGCAATAGAGGTATATGTGTCTTTAAGAACATCATAGGGAAACCAGGTCTCTGTGAATTTCATGATTTAGAGACGTCTTATAACTTACTGGGCACTTTTTATTTTTAACTACAGTTATGTGCAGCAATGCATGCTCAAGGTGTTCCTTGGGGCACTGAGTTGGGAAATCACCCTCTTCATGTCATTTTTGATATTAAGGGTAAAAACAATGGTATTGTCTCTGACCTATATAAATTTATAACTAAAGCCTCATACAAACCTTTATCACTTAACAGACTCTGAAAGACAGATATTAATATCTCCTCGGATTTAGACTGGCACACTATATGGTCAAATACATCCCTTTCATCGAGAAATCCAGACCATCAAATGATACATTATAAATTTATTCATAGGTCTTATTGAACTCCTCGAAGATTACAGCAAATGAAACTCAAAGATAACCCGTATTGTGATTTCTGTCCAGACAATACCATTGCTATTTTCTATCATATGGTTTGGCAGTGTCCAGAGGTCAACAGACTTTGGGATAATGTCTCGTCCATCATGTCTAATGTCATTGAAGAAGCTATCCCTCACTCACAGTGTTTGCTTCTTCTTCTTAATGACACCTTGTCTTTAAAGCTAACTATAAATAATAAGCGTCTCCTATTAGCTGGTCTTACAGCGGCTAAAAGAATGATAGCCTGTCGTTGGTAACCACCACATGCACTGTCGGTGAGGAAATGGCTTCTTTTTTCTTATCAGGATATTGCACAGCTGGAACTTTCTACAGCACGTCTACATTATGCCAAAACATTCAATACAGACTGCTGGTCAAAGTTATTAGAGAAAATAAATGATATGTTGTAAATACTTATGGTCAAACTGTCTTTCTCAGCTATGTCTGCATATATTTGGTCAATGTTTTGATATATTTTGTCCACTTCTATGCCTGGAATGTTATGCAGACTACATAATGCATATGTACATAACATTATATGCACATCATTTGGTTATTTTGATCACGTGTATATATATATATTCTATGTATTATATGCTACATCTATGCTACTTCAGTGGATATCATCATATGATGGAAGAAATTAGCATTCAGTCAATACTTCTGTCTGAAAGATGTCTATTTTATGTACACAAGGGACATGAGATTCCTGGATGGCAAGGGGAAAGGGTTGAGAGTGGTCTGCATGTGTGTGTGTGTGTGTGTGTGTGTGTGTGTGTGTGTGTGTGTGTGTGTGTGTGTGTTATGTTTTGTTTTTTTTTGTTTTGGTCTGTTTTTCCCTTTTGTTTTTCTTTTTTCTCTCTTCTTTTCATTATTCAACCCCTTGATTTCATCATGTCAAGGTTTAGAGAGTGGGGACAGATTGGGTGGGTCGGAGGGAACAAGAAAATTTGGGGAGGAGAGGGGGAGCATGCGCCAGAACAAGTGATATTTCACTGTGCCCTTGTCTTTTTTATGGATCTAAGGATGCGTTAATTATTCTGTTTTTCCTTTGTTATTTTCTGGCTGTAAAGATGCTTCCCCTCCACTGTGTAAATAATGATTAAATAGATAAATAAAAAATTGATCACAAAAAAACAAAAGAAGGCAACCAAAAAATCCACCAGTTCAAAATCCAAAACCAAAAGTGATACTAGAAAAATCCACAAACTAATAACCAATGGGGAAAAATAAGACTAGACCAGGAATACTCACTGTGGTAATGGAGAACAAGAAAACCACACATAAGGGGGTGATCCCACAGAGACAAAAGGAACACACAGACTTAAATAGAGGAGGAACTAAACAGACACAGGTGGACACAATAACACAATCACAAAGGTGGGAAACATACAGGAAGAAAAGAAAACTAAGATGCACAAGGGAAGGGTACCAAAATAAAACAGGAACTAAGGCTACCAAAATAAAACAGGATCCTAACAGTAGCCCCCCCTTAAGGGACAGATCCCAGATGTCCCTATAAAAAACAACGCCCCGAAAAAAAAACAGGGTCCAACGACAGTTGAACAACTCAGGAGGATGGGCAGGAGGGCGGGTGGGAGGTCGGCAGCCACAGAACCACCAGGAGGACGGACAGATGGCCAGCAAAGGCGGATCCATTCAGAGGCCACTCGCGAAGGTGGAGCCCCTTGGCAAGGGCGAAGCCCCTCTGGAAGCTGTCGACCAAGGTGATATCCCTCCGGAGACCGTCAGCGAAAGCGGAGGCCGGCGGTGAATGTGATACCCCTCTGGAGGGCAACGGTGAGGGCGAAATTCCTCTGGAGAACAGGGGTGAAGGTGATATCCCTCTGGAGGCCGTTGGCGGAGGCGACCCCCTTCTGGAGGCTGGCGGCAAAGGCGGACCCCTCCCGGACTGGAGGTGGGAGCCGGTGAAGGCGCATCTGGAGCAGGAGGTGGCTGCGGTGCTGGCTCGGTGGGTGGCTGCAACTGCAGCTGTGACTGGCTCTGGCTCGGAGCGTGGCTGCAGCTGTGGCTGTGGCTTTGGCTCTGGCTCTGGCTCTAGCTGTGGCTGCGGTTGCAGTTGTGGCTCTGGCTGAAGCTTGGGCTCTGGCCCTGACTGCGGCTGTGAGTGCAGCTGCGGCTGTGGCTCTGGTCACCACCTCTGGCCTCCAGCAGCTGAAAAGGGGAAAACAAATCAGTGGGGTTGCAGCAACAGAAGGCAAAGAAGCAAAAAATTTCAAAATTGAGCAAAATATATAGCCTAACTAATGGGCAGGTTTGCCAAGTTAGAACCTTAAAAAAAATATACAAAATAATAACTCTTTTAGAGTAGAACTTATAACAAACAATATCAAAGAACAAAACCCCTCAAATTAACTCAACATAGGAAACCAGGGAGACAGTCAAAATCAAGGTAAACTGAGCACAACTAAATAAATCTAAATAAACAAAATAACATAACTAAATAAATCTAAATAGACAAAACAAAAATATCTAAATAGAAGGAGAGAGACTAAACCCCTGTTTAAAAATCCATGCAAGTCCACTGTGCAGAGTCAAGCAGCGGTCATGCACAGCGATACACTAAGAAATAAAACAGCAGCAAGCGTCATCAAGCAGATGTGGCAAGACGTCTAGTAGAGACAGAGCAGTAGAGAAGCCTCTTGTAGAGACAAAGCAGCAGAGAAGCATCTTGTAGAGACAAAGCAGCAGAGAAGGTTCTTGAGCAGACAAAACAGCTGAGAGGCTTCTCGTGGAGACAAAACAGCATAGAAGCTTGGAGACAAAACAGCAGCGGCCCCAGCGGCCCCAGTCAGACTGACTCTAACGCTGACTGTTCTTGTGTATTTTTATGTGTTCTCTCTAATTCTCACAATCTTTCTATTTTGTTTTTGTATGTGGCTAACTGGATCTTTTTGGTAATGTCTTTCCATGAATGACTGCCTTCATGGTATCGCACAATATTACAGGATCAACATCCCCATTATCATTCTCTTCTATATACCATTTTATTTCTTCCCTTATCTGTTCCACATTTGCCTTATAATTCAAAATACTGAGTAGTGTGTATTGTCCCTTTCTAAAGGGTGACATTCTCTCCAAACATCATTTAGTTCCATTTCCTGCACTAATATATTAATAAACTTAGACGCATCTTGTTTTTCTTGAGGCTTGTTGTATCAAATTTGTTTTCTAGCTTTCCTTCAAATAAAACATACCTTCCCTCTTTGTCCTTTACATCTTTATGACATTCAAACTAGATAGATAGATAGATAGATAGATAGATGTAGGCTTGTAGGAACTATAAAAAGTATTTCTAAAACCAAAGTGTTTAAATTTTTCATACCCAGACAGCAAAAACTGGACCGGACATGGGTCAGATGTGCCGAAAAGTTCGGTCTGAATTGGTAAAACACATCTGCACCAGTGTTTTTTTGCACAATGGGCTGGATCTGGTATGGACTCATATGCCAGATCTGCAACAGCTTTGGGCCAGAACTGGTCCAGAGCAGCAAATAACAAGTTAATAGACGGCCCAAATAAGGCACACATGTGTTACCCAAAAATTACATCCTGACCAGCTCTGGACCAGATGTGAACCGTTTTCAGTATTGAAATGTATCATACTTTTAGGTGTCTAAATGGCAAATTAAGTTTGTCAGTCTATTAAAATGAATAATGACAATACTTTTAATGAAGGTTTCATTAAAGTGCCATTCATTCATGGTGTAGGTTATACCTGTAGTTAAACACTAAAAAATAAAAGACAAAAAATGCATATTAATAATAAGAAATACATGATAAACAAAAAATAAATTAATAAAAAAAATACATTTAAAATCATTACTTCCAAATCAAATCACAGAACCATACGACACATTTTCAAGTTGTCAGAGACAAACACAGTAGAACAGTTATGTTTTCCAAAGATTAAGATGTCTTTTTTTCAATAAAGACCCTAATTTGTGAAACAAGCAACTTTACATTTAAGATGAGATTAGCCATTTCAGTAAACAAATACTGTAATCTGAACCTACCACTACATGTCCCCTGGTGATGCCACAACCAGAAAACTCAAACTATGACATCATGCAATATTCTGTGCATTACAAGGCAGTGACAAACATCAGCCATGTTAACAGTAGGATACTCTGACTAAAGTATCAGTTGCATCTAGTGTTACCTGCGCTCCTAGTCGTGACGACCACCTCCACGGTCAGATGCTAAATTGAACCATCTGATGACATGTTTATTGATGTCCATGTCTGTTGCTTACTTTGCAACATGACATTTGCATACAGCACCTACACAAATGACATTCACAGCAAACTAATGTAAGCAACACAAAGAGAAAGTGGACAACACTGTTAAGTCCAAATGCTTTATGTTAAATCTGACGTGAATCATAGACCTTTATAAAAACATGAACCTACATACAACTGATACAGCTGTACAGTTTGGAGCCATGATCATTTTCAGCTATAGAGCAATTGCAGAATTTCTTTGTGGTTGCTATGGGAGCCATTTTACTTTCAACCATTGGCGTTGCTAGGGTCTCTTGGGGCTCCAGGCAAGAAATCCCTGGGGCCCCCACCCGTGCATGCTGCAAAAAATTTGGTTTTTGCACACATAAATGCACAATTTCTGGGACATTTGAGATGAATACTGAAAAAATAGATTAGTGGTTCTCAAAATGAGGTCCAGGGGCCAACAGAGGTCCCTCAAAGCCCAGGCCTATCAATAATTGTTGCTTTAAATAAGTGGCCGGGGCCCCCCTAGTGGCCGGGGGCTCCAAGTAACTGCCTGGCTTGCCTGTCTGCACGCCCCGCCCCTGCTTTCAACCATAATTGTATTCTGCATTTTGCATCATATCTCCTGAACCAATGATAACACAGAAAGGTGATGTCTACCCCTTTGTTTTGATGGTCAAAGTTTACAGTGATACTACATATGGCATCAAATTGTCCAGGTAAACAGCTAAAGGTGAATTCAGAGACACTGTGAAAAGGAAAAATGACTTTTCTATGTATTATGTCAAAAAATATCACCTTTTCA
The DNA here is from genome assembly GCA_037975065.1 of Chaetodon trifasciatus. NCBI lineage: Eukaryota > Metazoa > Chordata > Actinopteri > Chaetodontiformes > Chaetodontidae > Chaetodon > Chaetodon trifasciatus. Next base: position 804,644 of record JBBMOE010000060.1, read on the forward strand.
TAAAAGCATGAACCTTAGGTACAGTTGTACAGTTTAGGGCCCTGAACATTTTCAGGTATGGAGCCACTCACTTACAGCTCTCTGATAATTAAAACAAGTGTGATCATTAGTTAATCCTTCCCTGTCCTCAACCTCACTTGCTGCCCGTAGAAGCAGAGGATTTGCGGATGAAGGTGTGATTTTGTCAAACCACGTCTTCTGCATGCATGATGAGTAAACAACTTCAGTTTCTGAAACTGTACATAACTTTGAACTATTACCTATACCTATTTTTGAACACCCTCTCACTTCACTGAATTCACAATTAACTATTCATCTGAATAGGCTATGATGTTGTGTTTAATATCACTGCAATTCTTGACCATCCAAAAATTGGGGTAGACATCTCCTTTTCTGTGAAAAATTGAAAAATTTTTGGCATATGCCTATGTTCCAAAAGACATGTAAAGCAGTTTCTAAGAGAACATTGTAACTTTTCTAGTGGCATGTTTATGCATTCTGTACTCACGTGCAAGTACTGCTCTCAATGCCATTTGTCTGAATGCCATCTTTCCATTTGCTCCCTTCCAACAGATGTTTTCTCCCTTTTGTCATTATAATGACTTGAAAGTTTAGACAGACTGCCACCATATCAAACTGATAACAGCTTGACATAGTGAACTATCAACTGGTCGAGGGCAGTCCACATTTTTAGCATAGAGAGCAGATTTTATTCATTCATTCATCTTCTATACCCCGATTATCCCTTTCGGGGTTGGGGGGGGGCTGGAGCCTATCCCAGCTGTCAACGGGCGAGAGGCGGGGTACACCCTGAGCCGGTCGCCAGCCGACTGCAGGGCAACACACATACACACATTCACGCTCACACTCACACCTAGGGACAATTTAGAGTCACCAATTAACCTAGTGAGCATGTTTTTGGTCTGTGGGAGGAAGCCGGAGTGCCCGGAGAGAACCCACGCATGCACAGGAAGAACAGCAGATTTTATACTTTGCACTAAACTATCTAGATTTGGACCATGGTCAATCAACAACACGATTAAAGGCATATATACACTGGTTTTATGCAGATGAAAATGGTTTGGTTTAGTTACACTTCAAAGTATGTGAAATGAAATGGGTTTCAAAATGCAGATTCTGCAGAAGATGCTAGTCAGCATTCACACCAAGAGTGAAGAGGAGGATCGTCATCATGTTAAACATCTGGTGGCTCTAATGGTTAAAATGTTAGGACAAATCAGTTCATACCAAGTTCTTTTTTTGTGAGGAATTGTGTGGTTCTTTCAGCCACTCCTGGAAGTGTTTCACCTCCTCCAGTGAGCCAAAGGGAAACTGAATGCCTTCAGGTATTTCAGTTGGACATTCATCAACCATCCTCCCATGAATCAAGTTCACCATTGCAAGCAGTTGTGTTAGCTGGTGCTTCATGTGTTCAAGCAGTTTACGTATTTGAAGTTCAGCAGCTGGGAGAGAGAGAGAGAGAGAGAGAGAGAGAGAGAGAGAGAGAGAGAGAGAGAGAAACAAGACAAAAAAAGGTGCATCATCACATAAATGTTGTGTCTTTTGGGTTACACATTACTTTGTGTAGAGCAGTGGTTCTCAAACTTTTTACATTGTGTACCACCTGAGAAACTATCGAGCTCTCCAAGTACCACCATTATGACCAACCTGAACATACAGTAGTGAAGGCTTACCCTATTAGCTATGGACAGTTCACAAAGGAGGCATGCTTACTCCAAATATGAGGATTTATTTATTGATAATTGTTGCCAGCCACAGCCACACTATACACAACAGTAGCATTATAACAGGCACTTAAACTCATCCTAACAAGGTGCAGCACCTCTTTACCTCTCATACACACAGCAAGCGAGAACATTAAGAATAACAGCTGTATTTCATTCACACACACACACACACACACACACGCACACGCACACACACACACACACACACACACACACACACACACACACACAGACACAGTAGGCTGGCAGAACCATAAGTGTTGTTTCTTCAAATTCTTCTAGGGCACAGATGACCAAAAGTCCAAAGTCCAAAGTCCAAAGTGTTTTGTTTTGTTTTTTTTTTGTTTAGCAACAAAGATATGACACATAAAAAAATCACAAATCTTTAACAACAATGAACATTCACATTAGAAAAGACAGTGCATTATGAACAAGACATGAAAACCTTTTTTGTTATCACTGTCACTGTCTTCACATGTGGGACCAAAAACACACACCTGTCTGAACATTATTGGACTCAATACAGTCTTTCAGTCCCGCTTTGACCAACGTGTCCTTACTGTCAACACTCTGCTACTTAGAAATATAACTTGTAGCAACATAGCAGGAAAAAGGGGATCAATGAACCACTCAGAATTATTAAGAACAGGCCAGCATATTAATGACTATTATCAACTTACATACGCCTGCCTCTGCGCACACAGTCCCGTGATATCTGGCTCGATCGTGGACAGCTTCAGTCTCAGGTCTGGCTCAGCATCCATCCTGCTTCTGTATTTTGTCTTAATGACGGCAAGTAAAGAGAAGCCTTTCTCGCACAGATATGTTGTCGCGAAAGGAAAGAGAAAGCGCACAGCCTTATCCGAAAGCGCAGAGTATTCCCTGCATTGCTGTATCCAAAAGTCCAACAGTGACTGTTTTTTGAAACCAGTCTTCAACGTTTCATCACAAGACAGCGCTTTTTAACTCTCCTGCTCACAAACAGTAAAATCCTTGGGGATTTCAGTGGTTTTGATACTGAATGTGTTGTGTTGGGTTCTTTTGCAATAAAGACCGTAGCTTTGAGTGATCACGGAGCCTCTTTATTAACATTGCACTTCATTTTTAACTCGGCTGTAGTGTGTTCTCGGGCCTGTTTCACAAAACAGGTTTAGTGAAAACTCTGAGTTTGTTAAGCCTGAAATGAAGGAAACTTGGAGTTTTCCGTTTCACGAAGGGAGGTAACTCAAACCAGAGAAAGAGGGGTAACTCTAGCCTGTTTCACAGAGAGAGGTAACTTAAGCTCTCGTTCAGTTACCATAGTAACAGACTCTATGAACCTAACCTGGTCAGGACCAGGTTTTTGTCAATGAACCTCAAGTTTCTCTCTGTCTCCACCCTCTGTCAGCCACACACGGTATATGATTTCCTCATTCATTCAGTCAGCAGGCGAGTTTTGGCATAACATATTTCTGCCCTCTGTTATATAAAAAAGTCAGTCAGTAGGCCTATATTAGAAGTCCACTTTTTTTCACTAACATGGCATGTCCTTTTGACAACGATACCGTGGATGTAGGTGCAGCATGTCACAAAGAAAAAAAAAAGACATGAAAGGGAAATAAATATTTTTATGAATAGGCTTAAAAAAAGATATATAGGCCTAGGCATATTACATTTTATAAAGGCACTTGTGTCTTGGCGGGTGAGATCTGAAGACGAGCTCCCTCCAGGGATTCCCTCATCCACTGGCCTTCCTACATTCTGGCTTAGGGCCAGCTCCTCTGCCTCCGTTAGAGGTGGCGGTGCTGGGCCACCACCCGTTTTACGGGCATCTCAAATCACCTGTTCTGAAACCGGAAACTCTGTGTTTCCTATCTCAGGCTAGATCAACTCAGGGTTCAGGATTAGACTCGGAGTTTGTTGAACCTCCTTTGTGAAACGGGCCCCTCATGCAGTACTCAGACACCATTTGCGCATGGTCTGCCCTCTAGCGGTAACACACATTAGGTTGACCCTTCTTAGCTGTAAACACACAAAATACATTCAGAATATCAAATTGTCTCAGCTCACATTGGTCACCTAACTATATTAGGGCAAATGTAACTCGTTTGCATTTTAACAACCCTGAAATATGTTTGCTTTTCTTTTTAAACAATTATTCCATGAACAATACAACATTTTTATGCAAAAGCATCTTATATTGCATTTTTAAGGCCATTGTGAGAACTTAAACTCAGCATATCAGGAACATAAATGGATAACTTTTACAGATTTAGCCTTTTTGGTTTTATCACCTCTCTACCAAACCTAGTTTAGACAACACCTTGCTGTACAACACTTTGTTGTGCTTTTGGCTCAGAAATAGTCTCTGCAGAGTCAGTTTGGTTCAGTCCGAGTCTCTGATATGGGTATAGGCACGAGATGACTGCAGTTCCTTCTGATTGTCCCTTGTGGTCCACTGATGACATAGGACCGTGGAGTTGGGTGGACAGATGTCACTTTGCCCTGCGCTTTTGCGTCTGTGATCCAAACTGACTCTCCGGGTAACAGTTTGTCCAAATCTCTTGTTCTGTGTCTCTCATTGAAACATTCTGTTTGCCTCATCCTTCTCTCCTTCTCCAAGTGACGCACTTGCTGCAGATTTGGCACACATGGCTGCAAAGCCTCTGGAAGCATGGGCAAGGTGGTACGGAGTCTACGCCCCATGAGAAGCTGTGCCAGGCTGTAGCCATTTGCCAGCACTGTGGTCCTGTAGGCCAAAAGTGCTCTAGCGGTAACACACATGTAACATTCTGGATAACACCACAGAATGGGTTTCTCATCCAGTTGGTCACTTCGGGCGTCATTGGGAAATACTCCCTGAACTGCTGTCTGAGGGAGGCGAGGTGCACCAGCGATGTTGTCCCTGACCCTGTCATCAAGTTGCAGGTCATTGTCAGACAGAAAACTCTCGAAAGTGGGGAAAGGTGAAATATGACCTGCCATGACTTTGACTTCGAACAGCTCCATCTTTTTCAGCATTGCGCTGACTTTGTCCTGCACGTCAAAAACGTTGACAGACAGTCCCTGTAGTCCCAAATTCAGTTTGTTCAAATGGGAGAAAATATCTGACAAGTATGCCAGTTGACTGAGCCATACAGTATCCCCAAAAACATCTGATATGGTGAAGTTTTTGTCCTGTAAGATCACCTGAACCTCTCTGTGCAACTCGAAAAGCTTTGAAAGCACCTTCCCTCTTGATAACCATCTGACTTCTGTATGAAGCAGGAGCTGGACATACTCGCTGCCCATTTCATCACAGAGTATGTGAAACAGACGAGAATGCATCGGTATGGCCTTAATAAAGTTAACTGTTTTTACAGCTGAGTCAAGCACTGACTTCAGCTCATCAGGCATCTTCTTCACTACAAGCGCCTCCCGATGGATTGCAGTGTGTCCATTGTCCATCTCAGGTGCCACCTCCCAAATCTGTGCTGCCACTCTGCTGTGGCGGCCTGTCATCGCCCTGGCGCCGTCGGTGCAGACTCTGACACACTTTTTCCAATCGAGTCCGTTCTCTTGCATGAAGGTGTTCAGTAGCTGGAATATGTGCTCGGCTGTAGTTCTGGTCTCCAGTGGTTGGCAGAACAGAAAATCCTCCTGAGCTGCACCATCGCACTCATATCTGACATACACAAGTAAATTAGCCAAATCTGCAACATCAGTCGTCTCATCCAGTTGGAGGGAATAATACCGACTTCTTGTGATGCGCTCAGTCAGTGTCTTTTTAACGTTATCTGCCATGATCTGTGTTCTCCGTGACACTGTGTCCTTTGAAAGTGGCACCAAGTTTAACTGTTTAGTAGCTTTCTCCCTGCACATGATGTGTGTAATTTCTTTGGCTACTGGCAGACACAGTTGCTCGCCAGTCGTGTGGCTTTCCGGCTTTCGCTATACAGAGGCTGGCACAGTATGAAGCTGCCTGTGCTTTGGCCGTGGATGTAATACAGGAATGCACTGAGGACTTGGACTTCTTGAGCTGTCGTCCTCCTCTTCATTTTCAAGGCAGCTGCCTGAAATATTCTCCTCCTGAACTGCAGTCCTCTTTGTAATAGTTCCAGTTTGAAGCCACGATTACAGTGTTCTTGAACCACTCATCTTCCTCCTCTATATTTTACCTCTGTTTATCTTTTCACACACAGTTCAACTCAACTTATCATGTCTCAAGTAGCCTATGCATGGGCTAAGTGCATGAACCTAATGTAAGATGAGATTTATTTTTGTGAGGACATACTCAACAGATTGCCTTATTTTACATTGTTCATTATTTTGAGTCCACATAAATTTAATTAATTGTAACTACATGCATGGATATTGTATTCCACTGTTTAAGTTTTATCTGGAACTATATAATATGGCGCACTTTACATGGAGGTAATGTGAGTTATGATTAAGATTGGCGAGTGATATGTAAATTTTGAGATGCCACTTTTGTTGTCAGTGTTCAGTTGTCCTACGCTTTTTCGGACATTAAAGTGGATCGAGTTACACTGAAGGAGTTGTCCCCGTGCTCTTGCTTCACCCACGGCCTTCCGATTAAGTAACATGTAAGGCAATAGTCAAAAACATCTAAAACCCTGTCTTACACTAATGACGTAGCAGGCTGATATTGAGACAAAAATAAAGGAAAGACAATGCTAATTTTAAATCTGAATTTAATATATTTTATGTATTTTAATTCTAAGTTTTGTAGTATTTTGATAACATTTTTTAAAATTAATTTTATTTTCAGAAAATATATCTGAACTTGCTCCACATACCACTAGAAGAAGCTCGCGTACCGTACCACAGTTTGAGACCCACTGGTGTAGAGGACTAAATGATGTGCCAGAGATTAAAAACCAAAGGTTGATCATGAGAAGTAAGTATTTGTGGAGAAGCATCTGTATTTGGATTTCTGTTATGTGTGTTTTCAAAAAATATTTTAGCCAATAAGCATGGCTATAATGGCGAGTATATCTTTATCTACAAAGGCTATTTGCCAAGGTTACTTGTTTATCGTCCCACACAAACACAACATTAAGAGGAATGATCGATCTGAAGATCAACAGAAGTAATGATCATTATGACCAAAACATTAAAGCTGATGTGCAGTTAGGAAGTACAGTCGTGGAAACTTACCAGAGCAAGGTATCTGCTCTATTCCTGATTGCCCCACTCTCAAAGATGACCTGAAGAGTTCAAGAGTGTCTTGAGACCACAAGGATGACTGTGAGCGGGTTGCAAGTGATGATCGGTAAGGAGATGGCATTGGTGACGCAGGGCCTGATGATGACTGCTGAGTTTTACTTGAATTGGATTTTAAAGGCTGTGGCGATCGGGCAAGGTTGTTTTGAGCAACCTCTTCCTGATCACTTTCATCATCTGTATCACCTATGCAGTGATACAGACAATAAATCAGACTGCTATTTGGATTTACATTGGTTTACGTTTCCTTGTAAGCCGTTGTGTTGCTATCTCCTCCTCATCATGATCAAGTTCTAGTACGAGTCAAGCTCTGATGTTTTGCAGTTCAAGGATTTCTTCATTACCTGTCAAGCTGATATATAATCATCTAAAATAAACAATTTAGAGTGTTAACATATGAAGGACCATGACCAAATCTCCACATAAACACGCCTCTTATTACTGCATGTATGTACATAATCACATGTAAATGTAGACTTTTGTTTAGTGTGACCATCTCAAAATAATGGTCCAAGTCCAAGTCCAAGCTTTTCAAAAACAGAAACTGAACCAAATATAGAACATGGTAATAATCATTTCACACAAGGTTATGACAATTGATAACTACTGACACACAAATAATGCTGTAAACTTATCAACTCAAAATTACCTACGTCATTGTAAATAATTACATTCAAGTTGTACTTAAAGTTAGAATTGGAAATGGAAAATAGATTTTTTTTTTTTTCACCACATGTCTTTAACACTCTGACATCATGTTTGGCCCAGTGTTGGCTTGGCTGCTCTTCTAATCTTGCGGCTTTGTTGAATTTTTTTGTCACTTTTATACGATGGCCAATATGTTGCTCTTTGCTCATCTAAAAACTGGACAACATGAAACATTCTGTAAATAAAGGGGAAAATAAGACAAGAGAGTGCATTCCATTGGTACACAATGTCAACTTTTGGATGGCAGCTAGCATTAATAATTTCACTGAAATGTGCATAAGTGTGCAATTCTGCCATTTGACACAAATGTACATATAGACCGACATTAATTGTTCTTTTAAATCATAAACCACAGAGTGCTCACATCACATCAAGTATGGAGATCACACTGATCAACATTAACTACTGTTTCATTCCATGCAGTAAAGGCATGACCATAAAACCTCCCCTATGAGGGAGGGCCATGCACTTTTTTGTAACTTCAGACACTTTTGCACACTTGATTTGGCCTGATGGATGAGAGACACAGAATGTATTTAGAAAGTCAGACCTGAATGGGTGCTTAAAGAAGAGTGACATTTCTGAGGAGACCTTGTATACAACATATATTCCATCAGTGCACTGCAACAATGTTTTTAATCACACAAACATCATCTCCAATAAAAAAGATGTTGTTCCCTATTGAGATTTTCATTGTCCATTTGTCAGTATGTAACTGAGTGTACTGTACTTTCACGTCAAGTCCATCTGGAATCGGTCCATCAAAGTGTTGTATTTTCAAGGAGCTTGAACCCATACCAGAAGCCCCATCAGTAGCTGCAGCAGATGCCCTGAAAGAAGTTTGTTCTGACAGTCTTCAAATAATCTGAGCAAAAGGGCAATCTGGTTTTCTAACAAGTCTCTTTATCTTTTGGAGGTTGTTTTCATAGGGAAATGCTGACATGTGATCCAGACAACCAAACTGCTGCACATCCATTGGAAGATGAACTAAAACATGCACATTATACACAATAGAATCTTTGACATATATCTCACCAAAACGTGATACGAAAGTAGTGTCTGAGAACATTGACTGTAGGATAATGAGAGGTCCACACTGATTAAAATAGCAATGGCAGTAGACAGCAACATGAAGTTGTTGTACATATTGTTTGGCAAAAATGAAGACAGAAGGACAGGGCCAGTATACAGTAGAAACTGTCTAAATTCAGTGGCCTTCCATATGTCAATTTCTCTAAATGATCTTGGTTTCCGTGCAAATTCCACAGGAATATAAGGTCGCAGCTCTTTCATGCGATCAGACATTTGATTTACAACATTTGCATAATCTAACATTGAGAAGACCTCTGAGCCACATCAGCAACAACTTTCTAACCACACCCAAACAAACCAAATGCATATAGTCCATTGAAAATTGTGACACCATGCCAACATTTGAACCATGAAAAGGGTTTGGACTATTTTGATGATCTTCATAAACCCGTTGTGCAAAAGATTCATCAGTCCTTAACGTGCTATCAGTTAATGGAAAAGCCATCAGTCTGTTCACATATAGTCCTCGTTGCACACATTTGTCACAACCGTAATATCCATTATGTAGCTTTATATTCTTTACAAATGCTTTTGCAGACACATCACAAATTACAGAGTCAACATTCAGAAAAAGCTGTTTTCCATTAAAGTTGAAGCCCTTTTCCAGTTCCTGTAGCTCAACAACAAAATCCTTTAAAAAATCATCAGCTGATTGCGGTTTGTTGGGGCCTCAAAATAAAGCAATTTATTTACTCTTTCATTGGAACATTGACTAACAGTCTTTAAACAGACCAAAGTTGAATGCTTGTGCTCTTAAACAGAAGTAACCCAATATTTATTTGCAACTTCAAGGTAAAACGATCAGTAAGTGAGTCAGTGATCTGAGACAGTGTCCTTTTGATGGAGAACAATATGCCAAAATAGTGATACTGTAATGTAAATAATTTGGTCCTTTAAAGTGATCTCATGTGTGCTCATCCCATGATCTTTATTGCACTTGTATGTTCTGGAACGAATGTCCTTCATAGCCTAGAGTTGTAAGATAACATGACTGATAACATGATAACATGACTTTTCTACTCTCTTGTCTGTTAGTGACGTCTGTTACATCACTTCCACAAGACACACACACATACAGGTTGTTTATCACATGTCTAGGACAAAGATATCGTAAGTCTAAGTCTTGGGGAACAGCTTATTACATTCTGTAACGTATGTCTGTTTATTGTACGGGGTATGGTCAAACCCAAGAAGATAAATGTGAACTTTTACCTGAGATCCTGCGGGAACTCTGTCAATCTGAGACCAGCGCTGCGTTGCTTTATATGTGACCTCAATAAATACTTTAACTGTGAACTGAAGACTGCTTCGGACCGTTCTTGGGCTTCCAACAAATAATCGGGACTAACAATATCATCGCCCTTTCGCCAGTCCAATCATCAGCATTGACAGGCAAATTGATGCTATAGTCATCACAAATTTGCTGTAGTGTTCTCTTACAGTCTCTTCGTGCACGCCTTCTAAGAGTGGAGTTAGAAACAACCTTATCTTCCATCTTTTACTTATGTCTTCAGCAATCAGCAGAGGAACAGCTGTTGACCTACCTGGAGAAAAGGGGAGGTTTTTACAGTGTTTTATAACATAAAGTGCTGCGACTGTTGACATATATTTAGTTAAAGGTGAATTTCACAGCACATTTAAATTATTTTGTCCAATGACAGAATAACCATTTACATTTTCCTATGTGGATGAACAAAGCTATCGCAGTACATAGATGGTAACTGTGTTAAGAGTATTTTTATGTTATCTGCTTAAATACATTGACAAAATTTTCCGTTTGTACATTGTACAGGTGTTTTAACATTGCATTTTTTGCTTAGGGAAAATACATGTCTGTGAGAAAGAAACGTCAATCAAATATGTTTTATTACTAAGCAATACGTGTATAATATTTTTTGAGCTTAGTTAATGTCAAGAGTTAACTCGTTACAGTTTAAATAAGTATTGCCACTGCAACAGAATCAATGAAGAAAGGTAAAGCCTCATGTAACAAAGTTTGCATCATGACACTAACAGCAATGAAACACTGGCCAATAGCGTTAGCATGTTGCATTTATTTTGTGGCAGTAGCGCAGTTTGAGGTGAACAACCAACTTTAGTTCAAACTAATGCCTGAATCAGCGCTCTAAAATGTGGAACTAAACAATGACAAACGATGCCGATTCCGCCTCAAATAAAACTCCTCATGTCAACGCTCCTCCTGCTTGACGTCGAGTCAAACTTTCATGAACTTTGACCGATCAGGTGTAAAGCAATAGCCCCCAGTGGGCTTGGAACTGGGTGTTTTTTTTTAATGAGCCAAAGTATAAAGGACAATGCCAACATCCACTCAAAAGGACTACAAAACCAGTCAAACAGTTTCCGTGTGTGTCATGGCCTGCAGTGCACACGTTGATTCACGTTCACACTTTCTTTTAGCAAAGTAAGGTTACAAGAAATTAAATGTGTTAAACTGCGTCTTTTTCTGCATGTGTCCTTGTAATACGGTTTACAAATTGGTTACGTTCGTGTTACAATTTGAAAACCAAGCCAAGCATAACTGATTCTTCGTAGCATTAAAGCTCATGTTACAGTCATACAATTCAATACAATTTAGTAACATTAGGCAGTGTAGTTACCTGTGTATTAACAGACAGCAGACACACCATTTGAATCATAATAAAACTAATGTGAGCAAGCTATCCACTGTTAGTCTGATGCTAACAGTTCGTGTGCTAGTTAGCGCTTGGTAACATTGACGCTCGATTGAATATCATTTTCAGTCATACAGTGCGCTTACAACAGAGGCAGAACTGTTGTTGTTTTAACATTTTTAGAATGAAACTAATGCAATGCCAATCATCTTTCAAAAGATAACTTTAACGAGAGCCCAAGAATAACAAAAAAAAAACAAAAACATGCCGATATCGTTCATAGCAAGTATTATGTTAAATGAAGCACTTACTGTTAATATTTTCCACTCTTCGTGATCTTGTTTGACACCTGTTGAATGCCTGTTCTCCCGGGGCCCGTTTCACAAAGGAGGTTCAACAAACTCCGAGTCTAATCCTGAACCCTGAGTTGATCTAGCCTGAGATAGGAAACTCAGAGTTTCCGGTTTCAGAACAGGTGATTTGAGTTAGTTCAATCAACTCAGAGTAGGTTAACTCAGAGTTAAGCGCGTGCACCACGACTATAAAAAGCCAACATCAATGGAGTTTTTTACCGCACTAGAATTGGAAATCTTAATGCGCTCATACGGCGAATTTGAACATGTTTTTAGAAAAAAGTGCAACACCGCTGTAGCTGCAAAAGAGAGGGAGACGGCGTGGGAGAACATTGCTGCTCGGGTGAATGCGTAAGTTTAAATGTAGTCCTTTGCAATCATAATAATATTACAGGGGAAACTGCTTGAATGGTAGCTCATTAATTTATTTCATGTAGGTGCAATCCCGCGGGGAAGAAGCGCACTTGACAGCAGCTTAAGATGAAATATAAAAACATTGTTCAAACAGGTAAGACCTCGGCATAATTTAATGGGGGTACCTCATTTTGATCATGTTTTACATTGTAAAGTAAATATTAAGTGGCTGTTTGACTGTGCAGTTGTTTTATCCCCAACATAATGCTGTTTTCACACACATGAATGTCTTCTCATCTATATTATATTCTGTTAAATAATTAAGCCTATTTAAACTAACACAGACTTTTGCTCAGCCAAAAGAAAGAAGGCAGATACCGTAAAATGGGTGGTGGCCCAGCACCATCACCTCTAATGGAGGCAGAGGAGCTGGCCCTAAGCCAGAATGTAGGAGGGCCAGTGGCTGAGGGAATCCCTGGAGGGAGCTCGTCTTCAGATCTCACCCCCCAAGACACAAGTGCCTTTATAAAATGTAATATGCCTAGGCCTACATATCTTTTTTTAACCCTATTCATAAAAATATTTATTTCCCTTTCATGTCTTTTTTTTTCTTTTGTCCCACCAGATTCTGATGGTGCTATCTGCCTGGTGGAGCCCCCTCACGCCACAACAGACCTTGTAACTGTAAGTAGGCAATACTCCAAAGATTTTGCCAAATGGTAGTTTAAGTATACTGAAACGTACATACATATCACTCACCTAGGATGAAGAGCATGAGGAAACTGTGTCTGCTGCCTTTACAGAGGGGGATCCAGAGAGGCCTATAGAGGTAACATCTTGATATGTTACTGATAGTTCTCTTCCCATTTACATTTCTTAACATTCTGGTGGATATAGAGTGTGACATTTAGCCTACACTGAAGTAGTAACACATTCTCATCCTTTTTAACAGGGCACGGCTGGGCAGCGGCAGGAGAGTCCCTCAACTTCCACTGCACAGATTGACACAGTGAGATGGATGTTCAGTACACACCAGAGGTTCATTCTGTGGAATTCATGTGCAACTGTATAATTTAATGCCCACCTTATGTATTCCCAGTTACCAGTAAAAGAGATTTATAAAATTCACCTGCTGAAAAAAATCCAAAAAACCAACAAAGAAATGCAATACTTGGACCGCCAGATTAGGAGGGCAGATCAAGAAATTGAAATACTGGAGCACAAATTACAGGTGGGTGCATGGTCACATGGTGAATTATGTTAATTATGCTAACTATTGGAACGTTAACTAAACTAGCTCTTGTATTTGTAGGAAATAAAGAAGACCAAATGAAGTGTGTATTGTGTCTTATTTGACTGCTGTGATGGTGGTGGTGGTGATGATAATGGTGACTCAATCTCTGAAGTGACTATGACATATGCTGTCTCTGACTGCTCTGCCATCCTGCATAGCTGGCAGGTGGATGGGGTCATCATCAGGGTCTTCAATTTGTAGGGCAGGGTGTTGCTCTCCTCTAATAGTGGCAATATTATGAAGAACAACACATGCCACAATAATATCACAGGCCCTCTTAGGGGTCACCCTGAAGTGACATAGGCACTGGAAACGGGCTTTCAGCAGGCCTATGGTCATCTCCACCCGGGCTCTCGTCCTGCAGTGAGCCCGGTTGAAGTTCTGTTGGGGGCCTGGTTCAGGGTCAGGGTAAGGGGTCAGCAGCCTAGGTTGGCATGGGTAACCTCTGTCACCCAGCAGAAGGCCATCAAACTCTCCTGTAATGTGTAGTGGATACATCAGAGTATAATAAAGGAGGGAGACAAGTGAATTATATTGTGCAAATCTTTAGGCTGCTTACCACGTTGCAGTCTGTTGCTCAGGTTAGACTTGCGAAGAATCCTTGAATCATGAACAGACCCAGGCCACTTGGCCTCCACATTGGAAATTAGGTATGCAGCATCACATATGATCTTGACAGTGCAGAGAATGACAGATGTTGAACTATGATGCAGTCTTTAACATTTTGAAACAGTAGTCAATCTACATGTACCTGCACATTTATGCTGTGAATGGACTTCCTATTCACATAATCTGCTTCATTATGTGAGGGAGCCATGATGGGGATGTGTGTGCCATCTATGCAGCCAATCACACAGGGAAATCCTAAAAGAAATTAAAATTACTAATCCCAGTCTGAGGTTACAGCACAATGTCATTAATGGAATATAATTTAAAATAAATTTGGATCTCTACATCATTAACCTGCAATCCTGTGGAACTCCTCCTTGATGACTCTGACAGGTTTATGTCCAGGGAAAACCACAAAGATGGGTAATACCCATTTCAGGGCGAGGCACACTTTTCTGACTGCCCTGCATTCAGTTGCCTTACTCAAGTGCTCTGCATCTCCGACATTATACAAAAAACTCCCATTTGCAAAGAAACGCAGCGCAACACACAATATCTGCTGGGATGTGAGAGCATGACTACGGCTGGTAATGTTGCAAATGTAAGGACGGATTAGGTTGTGTATGTAGATGATGGACTGTGACGTGAACGGTACCATTCAAAAAGATAATTGTCTGGAAATGCCAGAACATCTATGCGCGGTCTGATAACCATCTCACGATGAATGTTTAATTCCCTGCGCAGTAATGCTGCACCTTCATCCTGTCGTGGAACGTGAAGGCCGAATGCACAAACCACAGCAGGCAAAAACCACTCAAATTCAGCTGCCCAATTGTTTCAGAAAAAATCTTCCTGAAGGCGTCCAAATAAAGATCTGCAGAAGTCAGAAGTCTGAAGAGCAAAGTACTTTATTGTCGACAATAAAGGGGAACACGCACAGAAATGCACGGCATGCAATCCTGATCAGCTCCAATTTACAATGGTCTGTGCTCTGTCTTTTATATTATTCATCCCACAAAGAAGAGGCAGCTGCTAAGACACCTGCAAGGTCATGAGAAAGCCCAAAAGGCAGCTGCAGAGACACCTGCAAGACCAAAAAGCAGCTGCAGAGACACCTGCAAGACCAAAAGGCAGCTGCAGAGACACCTGTGTAGCCCCTGATAAGGATTCTCTACGAGATTAGTTGATTTCATAATTTCTTCACTTTTGCTACGGTGTTACACTCGGCGCATCAGCTGTTACTACGAGATTACTCTTATTAAGTCAGCTGCTATCACAGATCACATCCTAACAATTCATTTCTGCAATATCAGGTTCATTCAATCAATTGTTATCAGCTACCATTGGTTATAACATTTTCCCCAGTTATCACATATCTTCACATGTCTTATTTGAGAAATTATACTACAGTTTACAAACTTTATTATAAGCAAAGAATGCATCTTACAAAGTATAAAGGCATACCACACACTACTATTGCCTTTAAGTGCACTTTTGAGATTATATTAAATCATGGTGAGATTAAATATTAAACCATAGAGTGATTATAAGAACGTTTAATCTATCAGTAGTTATAGCAAAATATTAAGATACGGATTGTAAGAGAATACTTATTTAAAGACTTTGTTCAAACTGTAAGAAAGGCATAAAGCCACACAAAGAAGCTGCTGTAGAGACACCAGCAAGGCCATAGAAAACTGATAAGGGTGCTCTGTGACTCTGTGATTTCATGATCTCTCTGCTTCTCCTTCACTTCTCTGTAGTGTCATGTTTAAAGCATCAGCTGCACTCTAAGCACATGAACTATTATCACAATATCGCATTATATCATCTTCACTTACAATATCATGCTCAACAAATCAGCTACTATCATCTACCATTGGTTACAGTGTTTTCTCTCAATTCTCTTTAAATCATCACATATCTGCTGGAAAAATTACACTACAATCCACGGGATCGTTGTCAAAAGGACATGCCATGTGAAAAAAAGTGGACTTCTAACATAGGCCTACTGACTGATTTTTTTAAAATAACTGACGGCAGAACTATGTTATGCCAAAACTTGCCTGCTGACTGAATGAATGAGGAAATCAAATACCGTGTGTGGTTGACAGAGGGTGGAGACAGAGAGAAACTCGAGGTTCATTGACAAAAACCTGGTCCCGACCAAGTTAGGTTCATAGAGTCTGTTACCTCTCTCTGTGAAACAGGCTAGAGTTACCCCTCTTTTTCTGGTTTGAGTTAGCTCCCTTTGTGAAACGGAAAACTTAACAAACTCAGAGTTTTCACTAAACCTGTTTTGTGAAACGGGCCCCCGGTGTCCAACTCTCTGCCGCTTGCTGCTGTGACATCATGCGTTGGCTGTTAAATTTCAAATCATGGCATGTTTGGTCTGCACAGTCCGCCCCTTAACAGCCACTAACCAATAATTTCGACTATCAGTCTGGTCCCGGCCACAACTGGTACACAGGTGCTCAGCGGACGTGACTGCTATGCAAATCTGGCGACTTGTGGACGGATCAAGCACAGTGTCAGCTGCTATCTGGGTGTTCCTGTTGAGGCAGGTGGGTTTCTTGTAAAAATAGTATTTGAGGCTTTTCTTTTTTCAATCTAGTGAAGACCCTACTCCTTTTAACTGGGTTGTACATCCCATTTACATTAAGTGACACCAACTTTATATCGTTATATGTCATCTAAATTACCCAATACTGTGTTACCCTCGTAAACTTCCAGACAACTTGAAACTGCCAGCAACGTGTGCTAAACAAAGAAAAAGAAGAAAAAACAGTTGTATTCTAAGTTAGGGTGATTCCTTGCCATCCTGAGTCCCCGTTGGCAGGCAGAGGGGAAAACCTCCCCCCAGAGGGCCCTCACTAGAGGTGAAAGGCGCCATTTCACACCTCCTTGTAGTCCACCATCATCCAATAGCACTTATTGTGTAATCTAAATGAAGTCTTCAGCATTGATCAAAAATGGCCTATTATATTTAGCCTATTACATACCAGCATCAAAAAAGAATAAAAAAGAAAAGAGGGAGATAATTTCCCTACCGCTCAGTCCTTGTTTCAATGGCAAAGTAGGCCAAGGCTAAAGAAAATAAGATAAAAACTAGTTCCTGTAATCATTCCCTTGCTCGGCGCGCAGTCTTGTTCCCATCTCTGGGTCTGGCTCCATAGTGCTGTGGCCTGGTGTCTCTGCGCAGTGACCTCTCCTCCTCAGCCCCTACGCTGCGTATCATATGTGCGTATTCCCGAGTCCCAGTGAATGCACATCTTGTCCAGCGGAGCCTGGAAGGAGATACCTTTCTCCTCCTGGACCTTCTTCATTCTGATTTATGCCTTGCGCCTCTGGACAACCTCTGCAACATAGTTGTAATCGAATGATAGGCGTCTCCCTTCAATCATTATCCTCTTTTCCCATGCCCTTTTCAACACCATTTCTTTGATATTAAACTCCAGAAAATTTACCACTATGGATCTAGGTGGCGCATTCCATTCCAGTTTACAATCCAGAGCTCTATGAGTGCGCTGGATCTGTACTTTGGTGTCTGTTGTCAGTGCGAGTTTAGTTTTCAGAAGTTGCTCTACAAATTCAGACATGGAGTTGCCTTCTTTCTCCTCGGGTATGCCATAGATACCAATGTTATTTCTTCTAGACCGTCCTTCCAAATCAATCAGTTTGTCCTGCATGGCCTTCTGTTCTTTCATGGATTTAATCAGTGCGTCCTTCATAGCTATGTTAATTGACTCAGCCTTATCAATTTGTCCTTCTGCTTCGTGGGTGTGAATTTGCGTGGAGTTACCAGAAAGTTTTTGGTAAATAGAGGGAAGAGAGTGAGGATGACTTGCGGCAAAGGGTTTGAATCGAATCAGTGAGGACACAGTCTCAGTGCATGGGGTGTGCAATTTTAATCACTTAACCTCAGATTTTTCTGTCTCATGCTCTTGTGTATGCTTCATCTCTTAGCAGATTATGCCATCTTTGTCTAACTGTGGTCTGTTTCATTTCTTCTTGGTAAGTCAGCTTTCTTTGAGGAACATATCCAGATGTGGTGTTTTGGGGGGGCTTGCACTCTTTATTTTTTGGGCGTTTATCTGGTTGCTGCCCAGAGCAGCCCGATAAGATGGCCCCTTCAGCAATGAATCATGGGTGCGGATGTCAGAGTTTAAGCGGTTTGGTTGTTGAAAAGAATTCTGAAAATGTGTGTCATCATTGGCCACTAGATGGTATCCTCGATGCATTCCAAAATCTGACTGCTGTCAACTGTGCCAATGTACTGCTAGTACTGCAGAATGCTTGTGTAAATTTTTTATACAGTTGGCTGTAAGCTTGTCTGCCTCTAATACTGCAACAGCCTTTCTGCTCATGATATTACTAAACTGTTCATCTTGCATTAACTTCATGATCTAAATAAATGTAAATACTTAACATTCAAGGCAGTTTAATTAAACTGCCTTGAATGTTAAGTATTTCCCAAAATTATTACTTTTTAATAACAGATCTTCTGGTGAGTACATCACAGGTGGGCGAATACGTTTAAGTTGTTTTTTTTTTTCTGTTATTTTTTTGATTGATGAAATATCAAATTTCACATAATTTAAGATTTTTCTGTGCCTATAATGACATTAGCTACTCCATAAAACTGTTTCTGTGAAGACAGAGAAATTAGCTTGATTCTAAAAGCTTCCCTTTGACAACCAAGCAAAACTCGCATACATAAAATCAACAGTAAATCCTTAAATCCTGACTGAACCCAGTATTTTCCTCTACTATACTATAGATTTCTCTCTCTCACTCTCACTGTCCCTCTCTCTCCCACCCTTTTGTCTGCTCTGTTATCATTTATGCTTGACATTTATGCTTGCGGTAATAAAAACTCAGCACTTCTTTCTTTTTCACAATAAAGACTTTGTTGGTGTTCAGAGTGCATAATTATTATCGTGTTCCTTTATCTGGGACATCAGAGTAGCCCTCTTGGTTTCACAGCATGGCTCACTAACTTGTAGCTAAACCAACATTAAAAGCAAGGTCTTATTGACAGTTATTCAAAGTATTGCTAGCTGTCTGTGTGACCTGTAAAGGCTACACTGAGTCATGTCCTGACTAAATGCTGGGCAGAAAAAATGATGCAAGCCTTTGCAGAAAACCTCATTCACACCTTAAATAGATACAAAGGGTAAGACTAGTGTAGTTACTCAATAAAGGCATGTCATGGCAAATTTGAAGGAACCTAATTTTTAGGCTACTTGCCATGACTGCTGAGTGAGGTTGACAAGGTGTTGGGCTAATTGGATTGGAAGGTAATATTACATCAAAAGACGTCACTCGCTCTTTTAAAATGGCTGTAATTGGGACATTCTTTAACTTGGATACAAGGGAGATTATGGAGGAGCAGGTGACACACGGTGATACAAGTTTTCGGGGAATGTTAAACAAAAAAGGGTCTGTGAAACATTTGTAGAATTCATACTCATATTTGTGCTTGACCAGAAACTACAGTGAAGAATTCAAATTCAATAGATAATTGCAAGTTTGGCCATCCTTCTGGTTGACTGTACAAACATTTTAGAACTACTATCAATACTATGGTTTATATTCATATGTATGACACTTTTAATTACAAATATCAAATTGCAATTTCAATTACAATAATAATCATTATTACAATGACATTGTGTGACAAACATAAGATGAAGTAATAGTTTGCTCAATGATTGCAGCAGAAAATAAACATGCGGTTGGGGTTGTAGAGTATTGTTTTCCTTTAATACTGGCGGTCTGGTTAAACCTTTTTTTCCTCTAAAGCCAGTATTTGCAATGGTAATTATTTAAAGCAACAATGTGTAGATACACACAAACATTTTTGCCTTTTGTGTCTGTGCAACAGACATTTAAATGACAGTTTCAGTACACATTATATACTGAGCCATACTGTATGTACCGTATGTTAGAAAGTATTGTTGTCCAGTGAAAACTTCAGACCATCAATTTAGTTGATTTTCATTCAATGATTCCCTATGTATTGACAGAATTGTATGCCTTTTGAAACTCATTTAGAAACCTCCTGAATTTAGTTCTGGAACAGGTGGAGTTGGAGCAAACTACACAGCTGCTTAAGGCCCTGTGACTGTTACCCATTACTACACCTGTGTAACCCTTGCAGGGCCACAGGGGGCTGGAGATTATCTAAGCTCACTCTCACATGTGAGGGCATGAGAACTTGACTGTGAAAGTTCATTCTTAACCCTGTAAAATCTTACTCAGTTGTCCTGGAGATATCTCAGATAGCTGTCATGTGACCACCAGAAGCCTCCCAGTGGGGATCCCTTACATTGGATGAACTGCCAGAGTCTTAATTTCACAAGAAGTCAGCATTTACCACAAACCATTCAACAACTTGCGGTCTCTGCTGGTACATCCTAAAGACAGGATCCGCCCCAACCAAAAACATTGGAGTGGTGTTTGACATCATAGTGTCTGACATCATTATGACATCACATGTGACAGCTGTGGGGAACACTACATCAAATACATCTTAAGCAGCTTAGCTTTACAAGTGACATAGTCACAGCATCGCCAAATTACATCACAATAGATAATAATCGATTAAAATATTTAATTGCGATTAATCTCATGAATGTCATAGTTAACTCGCGATTAATCACAAATTAATCACACATTTTTGTCTATTCTAAATGTCCCATTAATAATTATTTTAATACTCTTATCAACATTGAAAAGTGGATAGGCTTGCTTTGTGCAAATGTTTTTTATTGAAAACAACAATGTGTAGTGTTATATTTCACACTAACACTCTCACTTAGAGCAGTCATTCACATTTGAAGCAAAATCTCACACAATTTAACAATGTCAATAAACAGATGACAAAATATAAATACTTGGTTACAAAAAAGCCCCTTCAACAACCCTTTCCAAGGGATCAAAACAGGGTGATCCAAGATAAAGTTACAAAGTGCACATCACTGTAAACTAGGACTCAGCCTATAGTGCAGTTAAACCATGGCTTAAACTGTCCTTTCTTAATTTTCCTTTGAACATACAATCAGTCAGACTATACTGCTCTTCTATTTATTCACCAGAGGCTTATCAACCCAGCCTCTTATTTCTCTCCAGAAAGAATGAACATTACTGGACTATGGCTGCAGTAAGCTTGTTCTTAGTTGCGGTATCCATATGCCTCTGTCGAAAGTCATCCACTGTCACCTGGTTTTGACAAGGAGGCAGCGGAGAATTCGCATTCGCCGTGTGTTTGGCCATCAAGTGGTATTTCAGACTGGATGTGCTACGGCGATAACTCAGTTCACACCGACAATGCACACAGACAACTTTGGTCTTGCCTGTCGACCCATCTGGTAACTTTTTGAAACAAAACCTTCTATGCAGAATCTTGTTTGCATCCATTTTGGCGTTTCGTGCTTGACATCCACACAAACCGGTAGCCTACTCTTTTACAGCTAGAGAGCAGGCAAGACCAAACACGTGCATGAGGAGTGCCTATTGTTTTGTTTCCGGTTTACAATCAGATCCTGTAGTTTTCCTAACCTTACTAGCAGTGGTGACAGCTTATAAAAAACTACAAGTTCACAAGGTCACAAAGAGCGGTAATGGTGCAATAAAAAAAATGACGCCGTTAAAATTGATTTGCGTTAACGCGTTAATAATGCAATATTTTTGACAGCACTACTGATAATACATTGTTCTTCTACAGTGCTTTTCAGGGTACTCAAATAAAAATAATGAAATAAGGGAAAAATGAATAAATAGGGTATGTAGATGAGTGTCAGAGATGGAAAGCAGCGTTGAACAGGTGAGTCTCAAGTGATTTTTTGAAAATGGAGAGTGAAGAGGAGTCTCTGATGGTTTTGCCCTATCACCCCAGGATTTGTACTTGGTCCGAATGGGCAGGGCAGGAGGTTTGCACCAGCAGAGCGGAGTGTGCGAGTGGGAGTGTGTCAGTGGAGGAGCTCTGTCAGGTAGGGTGGGGCCAGGTTATTGAGGGCTTTGAGGGTAATGAGGAGAATTTCAAAACTCTTCTATGGGGATAGGAAGGTAGAGAACAGGGGTGATGTGGTCATGGCTCTGAGAATGGGTAAGCAAGCGAGCGGCAGAGATTTGGATGTAATGGGGATTATTGAAAATTTTTAAAGATGAACCATAGAGAAGACTGTTGCAGTAGTCCAGACGAGAGGTGATGAAGGCATGGATGACAGTTTCAGCAGCTGTGGAGGAGAGTGATGGTCGGAAGCGAGTGATGTTCTTGAGCCGAAAGAAGGCTGCTTCCGGGAATCACCAGTTGATGCGTCGTCGGTGGCGGCTCCAATGAATGAATCAATGTCCATGCGGTTGCTCAAATGCAGACAATTTATTGCAACAAATGGTTCACATAGCCTTGTCGATTTACATATACTTACACCAATAACTTATATGCAAAACAAACAAAAGGCTCAAAATTTTGCCACTAAACGGCGGTCAAAAAACTGTGTGCTTCTCCCCTGTAATCAGCACCCCTGTAGAGTAATTAACTCTTCCTCTATTGGTAAATTACCTGCAGACAACATTGTACAAACGCCACCTACTGTGGAAACCAGTGACCCACACATCATTGCACATAAATACAAACACAAAAAAATGGCTCTAACAATGATGCTTTCTGATTTGTCACAGTTGAGTTTGAGGAAATTGTCTTGAATCCAGGATTTTATCTCAGTGATACAGTTTGTCAGGATTGAGTCAGTGGCAGCAGAGATTGTGTTAATGAAGATGAGCTGGATGTCATTGGCGAAGCAGTGGAACCGAATGGAAACAGGTAAATTATGACGAGGAGGGGGCCGAGGACTGAACCTTGGGGGACACCTTGGGGGAGGGGAACAGTGGGGGATTTGCAGTTATTGATGGAGACTAATTAAAATCTGTCAGACTGATATCATTTGAACCAGTTGAGGGCAGAGCCGGTGATATGAAAGGTAGTTTCCAGCTGGGAGAGAAGGATGGAGTGATTGTTGGTGTCAAAGGTCGAGGAGGATGAGAGTGTTGAGGTTTCCAGCATCAGAGGAGAGGTGGAGGTCTTTGGTGATTTAAAGGAGGGTAGTTTCAGTACTTTGATTTGAACGGAATCCGGATTGAAATATTTTGTACATGTTATTGGTGGAGTGGTGGTCCAGGGTGGAGGTGGCAGTTTTCATTCCAGTAATGAGTATGGAGAGGTCTGTAGGGGAAACAGGGGAGAACAAGACAGAGACAAGGGTTGGCAGGATAAAGGGGGGCAGGTGGTTTGAGGGGAACCAGATGTGGTGGAGGTTAAGTAACTGTAGATGTGCTCTATTTTAGTTTGAAAAAATAAGAGGAGGGAGGTGCATTTGGCGATTGTAAATGACTGGGAATTGCTGTTTGGGGGTCTGAGGAGTTTGTTGATAGTGGAGAAGAGTGCTTTTGGGTTTGCGGAGCCTGGCTGAATCAGTTGAGAGTAGTAGGTTGATCAGGCGTGGGGAATGGCATCCTTGTATTGCTACAAGTCGTCTTTGAAGGCTCAGTAAGTTGAAGAAGTCAGAGAGAAATGATCGGTGAGCTTTGGTACAGCCCGGAAGACAACTCCCATAACTAATTGTACGTGGCCAGCTTAAATACCAGATGTTCAAATGAGTGAGTGGGTCAGATGGAGATGAGGCTGGTTTTGATATCCTGTCTGTGTATTATGGGAATTCCACCACCTTGGCCCTTGGTGTGTGGTTTGTTCATATATGAGTTTCCGTTGGGTGCAGTAAGGTTGAGTGATAGATAATCCAGTGGTTGTCGCCGTGTTTCAGTGAGGCATGGAAAGTCCAGTTTATTATCTCGATTAAATTCTTTTAGAATGTGGCTTTTGTTATGAGGGACCAGATATTGAACAGAGTGAGCTTCATATTGCTTTGAATGGTGTGAGTAGACTGAAGTGATTTAACCAGGGCCCACAGACAGGGGGTGCCCACGCAGGTGACATAATTGATGAGTAGTAGTGCGCACAGCTGACCAGAGAATGGGGACAAAGTGACCTTTCTGTGAGTAAACAAACTTGCGATCAGAGCTGCTGTGGATGTATCTGGGTTGTCATAGAGGTCTGAGGTTTTTGATGGTGGAGATGCGAGTACTTCAATGCCATGCTAGATGGGAATGATGGAGTGTAGAGTCTGGAGACGTTTGCCAGCAACCATGGGCTAGCTGACCAAAGCGTCAAGCACAACAGGCTGATCCACAGCATGGCACGTGAGGAGGACTGGGGTATGAAGATGAGCAGCTTGAGGATTTGTTCGTCGGAGGATATAAAGTGAGAAGACGTGAAGAACGTGGAGAAGGCAGCCGGGTAGCTGCTAGTGTTAGCAACTTTCCTGCAGCTTGATGACTGTGGTGGCTGCTAGCAGGGTGCTAGCTAGCTGTTCAGGTAATCCGCAGAAGAGCTGACTAACCCAATGATAGACTTTTCACAGCAGGATACGTGGTGAGATGTCCGGGGGTTTCCTGCAGGCAGGAGTTGAGGAGCTGGTCAGATGAACCCAGGAGGATCAAGCAGAAAACAGTTTCAGGTGTGTCAACAGGTGGGTGAACACATTAAACATGCGATCGGTGATCCAGGCAGCAGTGTGTAGACTCCAAATAGACGGATAGACCTTGGCCAAGCTGGATGGCCAGAAAGCTACTTTTTGTATACATTTTTCTGCACTGTGTTCAACATTTTTATAACTTCCTCTTGGACGTATGCTGATTATTGTATAGCACCTGGCCGCTACCTTTTTAGAAAGTCCCGACCTCACCTTTGTGCCATTATTGGCAGGGGGCTACGCACCCACTGCCCAAAGTTTGCTGCTAAGAAATATCCCAACCACAGCAAAATGAGAACAAACTAAGGAAATACTTCCTCTTCTTCTCCTTCTTCTTCTTCTTCCTCCTCATTTGTCTTCCCTCACTTTCCCCCATTCTTGCTGTTCTTCCTTCTCTTTCTTCTTCTTTCTCCTCTTTCTTCCTCTTCTTCTTTTTCTTCCTCCCCTTTCTTGCTGTTCTTCCTTCTCTTTCTTCTTCTTCATCCTCTTCTTCCTCCTACTCTCTCTTCTTCTTCTTTAAAGGAACTGTTGATTAGTTTTTGTAAACAAACATTCGTCTGCGCTGTGTCCGTGATTTTTTGTTATTTTGTAGCTTCCTCTTGGATGTGTGCTGCCTATGGTCTAGCACCTGGTTACTATCATTTTATAAAGTTCTAACCTCACATTTGTGCCATTATTGGCAGAGGGCTACACACCCAACCAGACAGGCCCTGACCACAGCAAAATAAGACCAAAATAAGGAAATACAGGGAAAGGGCATAGTCTCTCCAGATAAATACACTGCCACACACTTCTAGTGAGTCATGAGTGATGATTGATTGGGATTACATTTGTACAAGTCTATACATTGGATTTGCGGAAAATTCTGCATAGCATACTTTTAACAAATGAGAAAATTAAAGAAGAAAAGAAAGAAAAAAGAAAATTGCACAGTTGTGGACCTTTGATGACATGCCACACAGTTATGTCCACGGATTTGATCTATATTTTAAATATGTCAATCAAAGTATTTCTGACTAATACCCAAACCTGTGTGTGTGTGTGCATGTATGTGTATGTGTGCGTGATTTCAGAGCAGGTAAGAGGCTGCATACTGAACTGTTCTGTGAAGTTGGAACACAGAGTGGTTGGAAAGAACAGACATTTTCCATTGGATGGAATACTTGGACACTGGTTTTATAGCTGTTGTTCTCTCTCATTACTTGATTAATATTGAAGTCTAGCAGGACAAAAAAGACCCTGAAGAAAAAAAAAAAGCAGCATTACTGCTGACCTCAGCAGATTTATTTTTTAGCCTAATGAATAAATATGTTTTGGAGTAGGCCAAGCAGGTATTAAACATCTTATGCCAGATCATGAATTTTACTGCACTTTCAATGTTTGATTAAGTGTAACTCAATAGGTATGTCTCTTTATACTAACTGGTGCTGTATTTCAATTCCCCCTCTTCCAAGAACAAAATTTTGAATAAATGATCTCACCAGAAAAGTGCTTTTCTTTTTCTTTCTTTCTTTCTCTTTCTTTCTTTCTTTCTTTCTTTCTTTCTTTCTTTCTTTCTTTCTTTCTTTCTTTCTTTCTTTTTTAAAAGACCTTTGTATTGTAGTGCAACAATAAAATATACCTCCCCAGTTTTTGCACTTTTTCCCCTCCTATCTCTTTGTCTTTCAGGACATTCCTTTTCAAAACATTGTGAAAACCATGTCTCTTTGTCTTTGTTTCTCTCTCCTTGCAGAAAGTCCTTTTCTCAGAATGAATATAAAAATAATCTCTTCTGATATTAGGAAATGATTTGAAACTATGTGCAAGCCAGAATAAATCAAGACACCACGTATGGACTTGATCAGAGAGGGCCCTGGTTAGACACTACAGACACAGGAATATACCAGAGGCCATAGACAGCAATGCAAGACTTATGTTATATTTGTGTGCATGTAATGTGTGTGTGTGCCCATGCCTTTAGAGTAGTTTTCTTCGTCAATATGTATCTGCAATTTAGAGGGCATTGCAAACAGGCTAAACAAACATATCATAACTATCCTTTAGAATGTTTTTCAGTTTAGCTTCAAAAACAGGGAATGTTTTCCAATGCCACAATATTTCTGCAAATTTCTGCTCCTCTAGCTCTGGGGCATAAGGAGGTTGATGCCAATTTGACTGTCCTACTCAGTGGTCCAGAGCTAGACAGCGGATACCAAACTAATTGCCATTGCCAAAGTGGCAGTGCAGATGTTGATTGTCACCGAAGGATGTTTGCAAATGACTGCTAACCCCTTAGATCCTCCCTCTAGTGTTGCCGCACTACAGTATTTCCACTTGTACACTAGAAATCTAAAAAAATTCAAGGCACAGATATTTTTTGAATACATCCATGATCTAGAGCATGAACTCTTTCAATTTTGGACACATGATGCCCAAATCCTCATAATCTTCTGAGCACATTAATGCCCCACGCAGATACACAAGGAACTAGCAACTAGAACTAGTTACTGGTGAGAGTGGGTTCAGACAAATATCTGCCCCTCACATGACACATGGTGCCCCCCTCTAAAAATATTTTGGAACTTCTTGTTCTTCTTCCTCATTTCTTCTTTGTCTTTGTCTTCTTTTACTTCTTGGTCATCTTTGTCTTCTTTTTTCTTCTTCTTGTTATTGCTCTTCTTTTTCTTCTTCCTCCTCCTCCTCTTCTTCATGTTTCTCCCTCCTCTTCTCCCTCCTCCTCCTTTTCCTTCCAGTGAGAAGAAAAAGAAGTGTACAACAATACAAAATAAAAAACAATATATACAAAGAATAATGAGGCAATAAACAATATATACAATGGAATTTACTATGTGCAGGTATTTGTGTTGACAGTGACAGTGAGTGATGGTGATGTACAGGGTTAGTAAGAATATATGTGTCACAGGGCGGAAGTGACTTCATCGTGATTATTTGTAGCATGTGCAGATGAGAGGAAAACGCCACAAGGACGGCGAGAATAGCGACAGAAACGGCAGGCAACAGCAAGGGAAATTCAGAGTGTTACGACACGACACATACACAATGGCAGAGTGAAGTGCTCTGCCTCCAGAGTCAGGTGGATGGATCCTGGTGTGTGGTCGTGGAGAGAAGGAGTCAGCACAGCCTAAGAGGAGACACAGGACTGCCACTGTCGAGCTACATGTAGCAACAGGCTGCACACTGCCTGTTGGTCTTCCTGTGTTGATGCAGGAAGTCCGTCTTCTGTTGTGCCTTTATGACAGTGACCTTGCCAGGATTTTTCAACAGGGTGGACTTTTGCGAAGTAGTGTGGGCCACTATTTTTTACTTTTTTTTTTTTTATTCCGATATAGGCAGTAGGGCTACAGCAATTATCCCAAAATTAAAAAACACGTGATTTCATCACAGATTAGATGATTAATGGGCAGTACCAAGGTGCAGTAGACCAAAAGCAGCTCCCAGTGTGGGGGGCCCCCATGAGGAAACGCTAAAAACCAAGGGCCCCCATGAAGAAAACAGGGGCCCCCATGAGGAAACACTGGAGCTAAAAACCAAGGGACTAAGGCATAAAATAAAATAAAATAGAATAAAGTAAAATAAAATAAGATAAAATGGATAAATGATATAAACATTGTCGTTAAAACATGATGCAGCTAAAATAAGATAAGAATAAAAATTAAAATCAAATATCAACATGGTTCCTAATTGCAGAGGCTAAGGGTTCTAAAGCCAAGGCAAAGGGGCAACCCTGTTGGGTCCCACGTGATAGTCTAAAAGGATCAGAAATATTCCCATTCGTGAGGACAGCTGCCTTTGGACTTCTATACAACAATTTCACCCATTTAATATATACATCACCCACATCAAGCCTCTCAAGAATTGCAAATAGATGTTCCCATTCCACTCCACACTATCTAAGCTTTCTCTGCGTCCAGAGAGAAAGCCACCACCGGTTCCATGCTGTCACTTGTTTGCAATACCAAATGTAGCAGTCTGCGCAAGTTATCTGCTGAGGGCCGCCCTTTAACAAATCCCACCTGATCAGGGTGGATCAAGGTAGGGAGACACACTTCTAGTCTTAATGCCAATGTCTTAGCCAAAATCTTGGCATCCACATTAATATACTGGTCTATAGCTCCCGCAATGCTGTGGGTCTTGCCCTTCTTATGTATCGATGTTATTATTGCATTCTGCATACTCTCTGGTAGGCTTCCTCTCTGGAACGCATCCTGAAAAACAGTAAGAAGTCTTGGGGCCAACAGGTCAGAAAATGACTTATAAAAGTCTGTGGGAAATCCATCCCCCCCAGGAGACTTTCCAGCACCAAGACATTTAATCGCTTGTTGAACCTCTCCCAGTGTGATGCATGCCCCCAGCCTTTCCCTAGCCAATTCAGTTAGTGCAGGTAAAGTAGCCCTAGACAAAAAAATTTGAAATTCACCCCTATCCCAAGAATCTTGTGTGTATATTTTTTGATAAAATAATTGGAAAGTGTTGAGTTAATGTTAAGATTTCCCCTTTCTCATTCTGTATTGCTGAAATCAAAGTTTCAGCTTCTTGTTGTTTCGCCCTTTGAGCCAATAATTTCCCTGCCCTTTCACCCTGTTCATATTATTTTTGCCTACACTTAAACAATGAAAATTCTGCTTTTCGCTGCATAATAGTGTTGAATTCAAATTTTGCCTAGTTTAAATTAGCCAATAAATTCTGGTCTCCTCTATCTGCATATTCCCTCTCTAAGTCTTTTATTTCGGTTTCTAATTTAGAAAGTTGATCAAATGCCTGTTTTTTTTAGAAATGATGAATGTTGTATTAACCTGCCCCTTAAGTATGCCTTAAAAGCATCCCATACCACGCCTGTATCATCCACTGTGCCCTCATTAATTTCCCAATAATCTAATATTTGTTGTCGTATAAACTGACATGAATTTTCATTTTGGAGCTGAGATGTATTTAATCTCCAATGGGTAGAACACCCCTTGCTCTCACTCTTAAATATCAGAGTCATATCTACAGGACCATGATCAGTAATAACAATATTACCAATAGATGTCTGCTCCACTATTGGTACAAGTTGCTTTGATATCAAAAAATAATCGATCCTAGAGTATGATGCATGGGGATTAGAAAAATAGGTATATTCTGTTGTATCTAAATGCGTCTCTTGTAGGAGGGCAATATCCACCTTCTTTTGTTTAAGACATATCATAAGTTTTTTAATTTTCGTGGCTAGGTTAGCTCCCTTTACATTCCAAGTAACTATTTTTAATGTTCCTGGCATGTTATAGATTGCTCTGTGTTTATAATGTAAGTTGGCTGTGATGAATAACCAGGAAAGAATTATGAAAAAAAATAAATAAAAAGAACATAACATAGAGCAAAAAACGCCAGCAACCAACAGACCAACCTAGCCAACTGGCCCAGGTTTACTGTTATTTGGAACCTTGAAAAATAACAAAAACAACCATATATAACCATAATAGCTCTGTAAGACTATGTGTGCATGGCTGCTAAGCACTCCATTACCTCCCTTCTAATGTGCATTTTATACCCTTATATTTATGTTTGGGCCTCTCAAGCAGCCACCATAAAATAACTTAAATCTATCCACATTTTCTTTATCTCAATCTTACTCAATACCCCTTTCCTGTATAATTTGAATAGGCTACTTCGTTATTCAGTTGTCTTATCAATCCCACACCAATAACCAAACATAGTGGCAATAAGTAAAAAATAATGATAGAGTTGAGGCATTTATCCATGATATACAAGTCTGCACTGTGCCGCTAGCAGTCACCAAAATGCCCAAATAACATAAACCTGTCTATGACCCACTTTGAATATAAAATATATTTTCTATGCTAAGCTTAACTAAAACTGAAAACATTATACTGTGCAGAAATTATAAAACCTTAAACATTCCTGTGGGATATTGTGTCTCCAGGTAATTATGAAGAAGTCCTGCCGGTGTGGGGAATAACCACTTTTCAGCTATAACTTTTGTCTTTTGGTCCATAGATCCATACTACACCTTATAAGTTGAAATCCAATACTCCAGGGGGTTGTCT
Organism: Chaetodon trifasciatus; assembly: GCA_037975065.1. Classification (NCBI taxonomy): domain Eukaryota; kingdom Metazoa; phylum Chordata; class Actinopteri; order Chaetodontiformes; family Chaetodontidae; genus Chaetodon; species Chaetodon trifasciatus. Next base: position 835,276 of record JBBMOE010000060.1, read on the forward strand.
TGCCTCCTATCTCACTCTAGTGGCAGCTTGATGGCCCAACACAATGTCAGCTTAATGTGGAGATGAAAGCCTTTGCCTCTGCTGGTGTAGTGAAGAAATGACGCTTGTTATTTACTGTGATCCTCAGTGTATAGGCAAAATCAATATAAATGCTACATTTAAGGAATTGTTAGTTTTCATATTACCATGTTGACTAATTAATTAAATATAAATCAACAACAAAAAGTATCAACGACATAATCACTACCACCAGAAGTGTCCACATGATTTCATTTTTGTGTTTTTTGCATTCATTTCAATCCTGACAGCGGAGGTGACTTGAGAGTGGAGCCTGTACCGGAAGTGACTTCACAGAAGAGCCCTGCAGGCAGACTGTCTTGGAACTGCTCTGCTTTAGCCTGTGCATCTTTTTATTTTTCCTGTTTCAGGAAACACACACATGGTGTAGCAGAGAAAATAACTTGAAGATAATCTGGACTACAATTGATCTAAACTGACTAAACTGAATTGTTATTAGATTGTGAACTTGGCCAAAATCCTGTACAGGTCAGGTTGCGAAACTATTAGGTGACTTCATGTTTGTTTCACCATGGAGGGGAAGGAGACAGATGAAGACAGCCATATTAGCTGAGAAGGAGGTATGTGGGAGAGGTAAAGGAGGTAATGAATGGGAGTGGGTAGTGAAGAGAGGAAGGTATCTGGTGGAAGGTGGGAGGAAGAGAAAGGTGGATGGAAGAGAAAGAAAAAGGTTAAGGGTGGCCTGGGAAGAGCAGAGAGTGAGGGATGGGAGGTATGGTAAATGGTAAATGGACTGTATTTATATAGCACTTTTCTAGTCTGTAGTCTGACGACCACTCAAAGTGCTTTTACGGCACTCATTCACACACACATTCTTATTCCACCGCTTATCCCACCGCTCCTCGTCTGCCGCGGAGGAAGGCGACCAGGATGGGTTAAAGGCAGAGGACAAGTTTCACCAATTTGCATGGCGTGTGATTGCGTGTATGTAATTGTGTGACAAATAAAGGGGATTGTCCCTCCGATTCTTCTCTTCCTCTCTTCTTATGGCGGGTACCTGCTCATTATGAGCATTATCCATTCACACACACTCATACACCAATGACACAGGGGTTAAGTATCTTGCACAAGGATACTTAGAAATAGTCCAGAGCTCCACACCCTATCTCTAAGGCTGAGCCCAGCCACCCTGCGGAGGAAACTCATTTTGGCTGCCTCTATTCACGATCTCGTCCCTTCAGTCATTACCCAAAGTTCATGACCATAGGCCGGAACATAGATTGAACGGTAAATTGAGAGCTGTGCCTTCTGGCTTAGCTCCCGCTTCACCACGATGGACTGTTTGAATGTCTGCATCACTGTAGCCGCTGCCCCAATCCACTGATCCAGAGCAGACAGTCCATCTTTTTCTGGCTGAGGACCATGGCCTCAGACTAGTAGTGCTGATTATCATCCCAGCCGCTTCACACTCGGCTGCGACACCTTCCACTACTCGCCCCAAAGGGCAGCCTTGGTGGAGCCCAACCCTCACCAGGAACAGGTCGTATTAGCTACGTGTACCAAATTCACACTGTCAGTGCAGGGACTAGATGACCCCCATACTATCGGAGCGTCCCCGATAGGATGTCCCAGGTCATGTAACAGTTCTCTGTAAATAGTGTGAGCGAGTTGCCACCCCCCCGCACACGCCGGACACTTTGCCAGAAACCCTTTGGAGACTGCGACTTGCACAGAGGTCCTACAGCTAAACGCTGCTCGGGTTCAGATCAGGCAGGCTGTTCCTCCTAGTCACGCCCATCCACGTCATGCTGTCATTACCCATGTGAGCGCTGAAGTCCCCCTGCAGGACAATGGAGTGCCCAGTCAGGGCATTATCCAACACCCATCCCAAGGACTCCAAAAAGGGTGGGTACTCTGAACTGCTGTTTGGCACGTAAGTGCAAACAACAATCAGGACCCATTCCCCAACCCGAAGGCACAGGGAAGCAACTCTATTGTCTACTGGGGTAAACCCCAACATACAGGCAGAGAGTCTGGGGCTATCAGAAAGCCCACCCCTGTCCTCCACCTCTCACCGTGAGCAACTCCAGCATCAGAGAGAGTCCAACCCCTCTCAAGGACTTGGGTTCCAGAACCGACACTATGAGTCGAGGTGAGCCTGAGCCCCAGTATCCATCTGGGCAGGGTACACTGGTCCTTGGTGGTGTTGCTCATAAGGGTCCTCTGAGCCACTCTTGGTCTGGCCCTTTGCCTAGGACCAATTTGCCTTGGGAGACCCTACCAAGGGAAAAATACCTTTGAATTTCCCCAGCAACATAGCTCCTAGGGTCATTAGGGCTCTTAGATCCCTCTACCATGATAGGGTGGCAGCTCAGGGAGGAGCAGCCAGGTTTCAGATGCCAAAATTCATTCATTCATTCATTCATTCATCTTCTATACCCCTGATTATCCCTTTCAGGGTTGGGGGGAGATGCCAAAATAAATCAATATTATGATCTGATACTAAATCACTTCGTAATACAGCTTTAGATGACTGAGATCTGGTATTTAGGAGTCCACATTTAATTTTCCTATCTTGTTGCAGTGGTATTGCAGTGGTGGTGTTCATTTCTATTAGGTTTTTCTGTATTGCTCCTCTCCTGTTTACCCAGGAAGTCCACCTGTTATCTAGGAAGCCCACATAGTTTGCTAAACACCATCTCAACAGCCAGCAGTGGACTGATAGCATGCGGCTAAACATGTCTGACATTCTGGTGATTTACGATTGGTGTAATTGGGTGTCATTACCACTGACGTGAAGAACAATCTTACTGTATTTACATTTATCTTTAGCAAGCAGTTTCAAATTTGATTCAGTGTCACCCACTCTGGTCCCAGGAATGCATTTGACTGTGATTGTTGCTGACTTTATGTTTCTCACAATAGAGCTGCCAATAAATTGATTTCTTAGAGGGTGTGTTGCTGAGTGGGGAGAACCTGTTAGAATCATGAAGTGGTTGCTGTTGAACCATGTGCTTCACTTCATGACTTTGGAGCCTTTGAACAGTCACCCAGGCTGCCTGGTTTCCCAGCTGCTCCAGACGTGCCAAGAGACTGTTGGCAGGAGCTACACTTGGTTGGTCAGCACTGGCTATGGGGGTCTGGCTAATTACAACTAACAATTGTGTTTCCATGGTGCTGAACCATGCTTCCAATCGACTGAGCCTCACCTCCAACACAGCAAATAAGCATTTATTACATGTATCTGTTATGATCTGCGGCTAGTTTTTGACTCAAAAGCAGATTCAGATGGAGAGTGAAAAGTAGATAGAGATAGTAAATAGAGATTCCAGATGCACGATTGAATGGTTATGTGAAAGTTTCTGTGAGCAGCCAGTGAGGTACAGGGTCCAGAGGTGGACAATGGATCCGTAGTACATAACAGTGCTCAGTGTTCAGGTGGAATGAGTACTTGCTGAGTGGGATGGCACATGGTGGTGGAGGCTGCTGGCTTGAGGCTGGTGGCAGAGAGAGGCTAGTGGTAGAGAGAGGATGGGCAGCAAGGTGGCAGAGATGCTGGCACTGGAGAGTAGTGCAGGCGGACTCACTGAGGAGACAAGGAAAAAGACACAAGTGATTACTCTGGTGAAGGACACAAGGTAGACTTACAAGCTTAACTAATTAGTTTCTCCAGCAACTCTGGTGAGTGGCAGATAATTCCACTGAGTGGTGGAAATAATCTGGCAACAAGTCCTCCACTGTCCACAGTCTTTATCCTGCTTGGAATTGTGAGCCAACTCCCAAACCATGCCCAACTTCTGCAGAAAAAGGACAAACAGAAAACTCCACAGTATACAGACAAACACAGAAATCCAAAAAATCACCACAGTACCAGTATCACTAAAGGAGGCAGAGGAATAGCTAAACATCTGAATGAAAGGGGCATCCTCAAAAGGCTGAGATGTTCAGAAGGACTGGGTGATGTTCACTGCTTTGTGAAACAGTTGTATAAAGGACATTAAAGGACATTACTGGGAACAATTCATAAGACCACTGCCTGTAAACAAGGGTCGTTTGCAAATGACTGCATTCTGTTTTTTGTTTTTTTTCTGAACATCAGTTCACGGGCAACAGCTCTGGTGGACATTCCTGCAGTCAGCATGCCAATTGCACGCTTCCTTAAAACTTGCGACATCTGTGGCATTGTGCTGTGTGATAAAACTGAACATTTTAGAGTGGTCTTTTATTGTGGCCAGCCTAAGGCACACACACACACACAGGGTATCTTGAAGAATTAAGTTTACTTTATGATTCTGAAATGATATCAGTGCGTAGAAAAAGCATACGCCACTGAAATTTTAAAAATTTAAAAGCTACCCCAAACATCTTCATCTGCATTGTGCCCTGAAAAACCAAGCAATTTTTAAATAAGTAGAGAGTGACATGTATGCTGACACAATTTGTCAATGATAGGCCACTTTCAGACAACTGATGTATTGCTTTGGTTCTAGTGATTTGGCTCTAGTGTTTTTTTTAACTGCTACTTGAAATCTATGCTCTGTTTAAAACCAATTCAACTGACAGTCCATGGGCTGAATGTTACCATTTAAAAACCTCATTCTGGCCCTTTTAGAATTTTTGTAGGATAATTGGTCCATCAGTTATTATTTATCTGCAGCAAAGTATAAAAATATTCTTGTATCATTTAAAAGTTTCTTGCCAGACAGTTAAGATGAGAATTAAGATGACAGCCTACTTCTAAGATTGCAGCTTTGGCTTGATATTAAAAAGACAAACAAATGTGATTGACATGAGCTGTGACACTATTTACAAAAAAAAGGCACAGACTGGCTGTCCACCTCAAGGTGTAATTGTCAGTCTTTGCAGCAAAAAGTTGTATTTGTGAAACTGAAAAGAAGTTGATAAAAATAAAAGGATATTGTTTGAACACATGCCTCTTAAAATATCTGATTTATCCACAGAAAGGGAATATTTTCAACACATCTTTCAGTGCCTTAAAAATAAGGAAACAGTGACATGTGTGTTCCATAACTGTGAATATAAAACCAACATCTACGAGAACGTCATAAATACAGAAAACATTCAAGACAGAGAGACAGAGACTTTAAACCTGTTATATGCATTGTTGAAGAATCTTGTGCCAGTGTTGCCAATGACATTTTGGATGAAGAAAGTTTAGAGACTGGTGTCACTTCAGAGTCTGATTTTGACAATGGGCATTCTGAAAACTTAGAGAAGATCTTGAGTTTAAGCTTGCTTCAGTCTTCCTTAAGTTGAAAAATATTTATCTTGTCTCTACTACAGCTGTTGATGAGATTTTGCAGGAGTTTAATGACTTGATCGGTTCTCTCTCTGTGCCGACTGCTAAAAAAAACTATCAGCCAGGTATCACAAGCTCAGAGCTGCCAGTTTTACCAATCAGTTGTCAAAAAGCTAGCCAGTGCACTCTGTGAGTCAAATCCTGTGAAGAAAGCTATTGGAGATAAAGGTCCACTTTCCAGTGCTTGGGGGCGAAAGGCTTATTATAAATCCCACTTTAATGTTGTAGAACCAGTGGAATATATACTTGACCAAAAAAAAAACTAGGAGTCATTCCAGTACATTTAAATTTTTCAAGTCTTTGCAGCAAATTCTTGACTGTCAGACAATCTTAGATCAGGCTCGTAATTTGCACACTGTACTAAAGCAGTCAGAGACAACTAGTGGACATGCATATAAATCTTTCTTTGATGGTGCTTTCTTTAAAGAAAATGAACTGTTATCTAAGCAGGAAAGTATTGCATTGATTTTATACACTGATGAGTTTGAAATATGTAATTCTCTGGGGATATCCAAAAGGAAGCATAAGGCTGTAACTCTGCTTTGTCCTCCATCTATTTGGCTGCTTTAATCAAAAGTAATGATCTGAAGTGCTATGGCTATGAGAAAGTGTTAAAACCTGTAATAACTGATCTTGTTATTTTGGAAAAGAGTGGGATGTTTGCAAGAAAGTTAGGTAAAACAGTTAATGGCACAGTTCAGTTCATTTTGTGCGCATGCGCTGACAGTGCATGCAGCCTGTTGCAGTCGCTCCTGTTTGTTTTCTTAGTTTTACGATTTTTTTGGCTCTATTCTTTATTATTACTACTTGTATTTTTATGACCATCATCTTGAAGCTGTGCCCTCTCCAAGGGCATGTTGGCCGAGAGAGTTCTGGTCTGTTTTCTTGCTTTGGAATTGTTATTCTCACTGGGACACAGCACTGATGTGCAGCGACTTCATGGCCGCATTGTATTCCAGAGATCAGCTGATCATGCTGAGGCTGGCCGGCTTGTCAGCCAAGAACATCAGAGATCCCTGCTGAAATCTGGAAGAAAACACACAGAGGATGCAGGGGAGGACGGAAAAAGCGGAGGAAAAGAGCTAGGTCGAGACAACGGAGGTTTATGGAGAAGAGGAGATATAAACCCTGTCTCCCCTCTCTCATCATGGGCAATGTGAGATCACTGGCAAATAAGCAGATAAGCTAGCAGCACTCACCAGGAGTCAGTGGGAGTACCAGGAGTGCAGTCTGATGTGTTTTTCGGAGACATGGTTGCACCAGGACATACCCAACGACAATGTCTCCATCAGTGGCTTTCAGACTGTTCGGGCCGACTGGGATTGCACCGAGAGCGGTAAGCGTAAAGGAGGGGGGGCTCACCGTTCTAGTCAACAACCGATATTACCATCAAGGAACGTATCTGTTGCCCGGACATTGAACTGTTGGCACTTGGGCTCAGGCCGTATTATTTGCCCTGGCAGTTTTCACATGCCATTATCATAGCTGTTTACATCTCCCCCTCTGCCAACCCGGTGTCGGCATGTGAGGTCATTCACTCCGCCGTGGCCTGTCTGCAAACTCAACACCCGAGTGCATTCATCGCTATCTTGGGTGACTTCAACCACGTCACCATGGCAACAACACTGCCCAATTTCACTCAGTATGTGAGCTGTCCGACAAGAGAGGAGAGAACCCTGAACTTGCTGTATGCTAACGCTAAGGATGCATACAGTTGCTCCCCCCTCCCCCCTCTGGGTAGGTCAGACCACAACCTTGTGCACCTCACTCCCTGTTAAGTGCCTCTGTTGAAGAGTCATCCTATGACCGCAAGGACAATGGTCAGAGGACACATATGAAACACTGGAGGGCTGTTTTGAGGTGACTGGCAGGCACTCTGTGAGCCGCATGGGGAGGGCATTGATGGGCTCACAGAGTGCATCACGGACTATATGACTTTGTGTGTGGACTCCGCTGTCCCAGCCAGGACTATCCATTGTTATCCAAATAACAAGATAACAAGCCGTGGGTGACAAAGGATGTCAAAGTCATCCTCAATGAGAAGAAGAGGGCTTTCAGAGCTGGTAACAGGGAGGAGGTGAGAACAATACAGAGGGAACTGAAGGTGAAAATCAAGGAGGCTAAGAAGAAATACAGGAGGAAGCTGGAGTAGAAACTCCAGCAGAACAACATGAGAGAGATCTGGAGTGGAATGAAGACCATCACTGGCTTCAGAACGACCAACAACAGAGGAGTTGAAGGCAGCGTTGACAGGGCCAATGAACTGAATCTGTACTTTAATAGTTTTGACATTTCAGGCCTGGCTCATCCCCCCCAACTCCTCTGCTGCCTGTTCTGGACGACCACTACCAACCCCCCCCCCACACACACACACACTTCTTACATCCCCCATCCTCCTGTGTGAGCCCTCTCCACACCTCTTCTCCAGCTACCAGACTAACTGTACTCTCCAACCTGAGGACTACACCCCTCCCCTACCTGTCACCTCCAGAGTGTACTTCACTGCTGAGCAGGTGAGATGACAGCTGATGAGACTCCACTCAAACAAGGCTCCAGGCCCTGATGGTGTTAGCCCCAGGGTGCTCAAAGCCTGTGCCCCCCAGCTGTGTGGAGTTCTTCACCATATCCTCAACATGAGTCTAAGGCTCCAGAGGGTCCCCATGTTGTGAAAGACATCCTGCCTCGTTCCTGTGCCAAAGATGCCACAGCCTGGGGCCTCCATGGACTACAGACCTGTGTCATTGACCTCCCACATCATGAAGGCCCTGGAGAGACTCGTCCTGGAGTAGTTCCGGCCCATGGTCAAGCCACTCTTGGACCCCCTCCAGTTTGCCTATCAGCCCCGACTTGGAGTTGAGGATGCCATAATCTACCTGCTCAACCGTGTTTACGCCCACCTGGACAAGCCGGCGAGCACTGTGAGGGTTATGTTTTTTGACTTCTCCAGTGCATTTAACACCATTCGTGCAGCTCTACTGGGTGACAAGATGACAGCAATGCAACGAGTGGTCAGCAACACTGGGGCCCCGCAGGGGACTGTTCTCTCTCCTTCAGAATCAGAATCAGAATCAGAAAAAGCTTTATTGCCAAGTATGATTTTACACATACAAGGAATTTGTTTTGGTGATGTTGGTGCATGACAAATCTTCTAAAAAGAAACTATTAAAAAGTAAAAAATATAACAATATAAATATATATACACAGTCTGAAAAGGCAGTACAGCTGGCAGTGATACAATAAAATAACAAGGAAATCCAAGCTGAGCGTTAATGTAACGCATAGAGTTATGGCAATGTCAATGTGACAAGTAGAGGCAGAGGTGGAGTGTGAAGAGTGTCGGGGGGGTTCCGGGCCTTGTTGATAAGGCTGCATTAGATGGGAAAAAAAAACTGTTCTTGTGGCATGAGGTTTTGTTCCTGATGGACCGCAGCCTCCTGCCAGAGGGGAGTGTCTCAAAGAGTTTGTGTCCGGGGTGGGAGGGATCAGCCACAATCTTTCCTGCACGTCTCAGGGTCCGGGAGGTGTACAGGTCCTGAAGACACAGGGGATTATAGTCAATCACCTTCTCTCCGAATGACACGCTGCAGTCTCTCCTTGTCCTTGGTGGTGGCAGCAGCATACCAGATGGTGATGGAGGAGGTGAGGATGGACTCAATGATGGCTGTGTAGAAGTGCACCATCATTGTCTTTGGCAGATTGAATTTCTTCAGCTGCCATAGGAAGTACATCCTCTGCTGTGCTTTCTTGATGAGGGAGTTGATGTTCGGCTCCCGCTTGAGGTCCTGGGAGATGATAGTTCCCAGGAAGTGGAAAGACTCACAGTGTCAATAGTGGAGTCACAGAGGGTGATGGGGCCAGGTGAGGCTGAGTTTTTCCTGTAGTCCACAACCATCTCCACTGTCTTTAGAGCGTTGAGCTCCAGGTTGTTCTGGTTGCACCAGGTCACCAGATGGTCAACCTCCCACCTGTAGGCGGACTTGTCACCATCAGAGATGAGACCAATGAGGGTGGTGTCGTCTGCAAACTTCAGGAGCTTGACAGACTGGTGACTGGAAGTGCAGCTGTTCATATACAGGTGTGGCAAGTTGGAGGCGGGTAATATACCAAGGGATGGTAGTGTATTGTGGACAACGCCACCTAGGGGAATGTCACCCCCAGGAAGTAGTGATTTCACCCTTACCAGGGACACCAAGAATAAGGCTCACAGGTCCGCTAGCACACTGACAGGAATCCAAAATAGTCATACCCAAGTTTATTGCCAACAATATAGATATTAAATTGATTCTTGGTTATAAAATGACCAAGCAACTTTGATCACAACATCTACTGTGCGTAGGGCCTGAGGAGCAAAGCGGAGGGGCGCTTACCATGGAGGATGGACCAAAAGGAAACAAGGATGGGTCCGATGAAAAGAGAAACACACCACCTGTGAAGTCTAACTAAATCAAACAAAACACAGCAAAAAAAGAGTGAGGGGACACCACCACCAGGAGGTCTGCCTGCCACTGGCTCGCAATCCACCACTCCTGCCCAACAGACAGAGTGTTGGCCTATATAGGTGCCACAAACTGAAGAAAATGGCCAATTCGACCACACACACAGACACACACACACACACACACACACACACACACACACACACACACACACACAGTCAATAAAACACACCTGCACACACCCAATTGACCAAAAGCAATATAGAAAATAAATCAAAACTCAACTCTCAAATAAATCCTAACAAAGACCCCTGACAATTAACAAAGAAAAATGCTAAACAATTCAGTTAAATCAATAAACCAAAAAGGAAATCTAATACACCTTCCCCAGGAGTTGGAGGTCATTCAGTGACGGGAGCCAACCAACGCCAAGGGGAAAAGAACAAAAGAAAGAAAACACACCTTAAACAAATCAACACTAAATCGGGAAATCAAGTACAAATCACTAAATTAATTTGAATAAACAAAACACAATGGGCACCCCATAGTGCACTAATACAGTCCAATTGTAAATAATAAAAATGACTTTAAAAACAGAATGTTGTCACAAATAATAATTCTGGCGAGTCTGTACACTTGGAAATGTAGCTGGCCACAAATCTTATGTGGACCATGTCATACAAACAGTAAGACAGAACAGCAGCCTGCGCCAGGGGGGTGACGGCGGATGACTCAGAGGATGAGGCACTGAACTGTGGTGCACAGCCGGGCCTTTAAAGTATCTAAAATGTGGATTAACAAATACTAATATTATCAAAATGTGGATTAACAAATACTAATATTATCAAATGGAAAGTGCACTGAAAGCAGTAATCAGAAATTTGGATACATACCACCCAGTGGGGAACAGTTTTCAGAAAGCATAATGGAGAGACGAGGACGCACGGCCGTTGCGCTCTCTGCCAACTGCTGACCAAAACCCAAGAGAAGAGGTAATTTAAGTAGAGAGGAGACCAGGCAGAGACCGGCTACAATTTAAATTAACTCCAGCGAGCCTACCTCACAGCACCAAGTCGTGTAAAGTCAGAGCTCAGAGCTGGAAACTATTGTACTGGGCCGTATTCATCGCCAAAGGGGAGAGACAAAAGCAGCCACACTGCAGAGCAAAGACAACAGCCAATATTACACCAATTGCGCACGCAATAAATTTGCCTACCTTAGTCACGGAGGCCACATCAACAACTTCACAGCATGGCTCGAGGAATTTTGTCACGTCTAGTATACTCGAGGGCTTTTCCAAGCCTGCTTGGATTTTTTGATCCAATATCCACCTGAACTGGTGTATTCCATGACGGAGATCATCTGTATTGCAGTCATAAAGTTCTGCAAATGGAAGCAGCGCTTCTTCATCACAGAAGCTATCACTTTTGGGGTTTAAGGCCTCATGCTGCCTCACCACGCTGGCCGTTTTGTCTGGTTATAATGTTCAAGGCTTTTGTGTTGTGTTGTAGGGTGACTGTTAGTGTGCTGCTCCGTGCTCTCGGTGTGCGCTGTTATCGTCTGGCGGTGGTAAGTGCCGTCTCTCTCTCTGCATTGTGGTTGGTGCTACTAGGTGGCTAATGCTAATGTGGTCACAGGCAAATGCTGGCGGCCGCCTGGAGTCCTCTCGCCCCCTCCCCCCTCTCGTGAGTGTGGGAGTGTCCGTTGCTGCTAAAAAGGTATGTATGTGTAACATGCAACCGTATCAATTTTAGTATACGTAGTAAATACTAATGGTGTTTTTCCTGGAATAGGTGCTATTGTAACCACCTCATTGGACCGCTGCTGCTTTGCTTGCACTGTGTTTGCGGCGCATATTCGCTGCTGCTGCTGCTTGCTGTTACAGCGTCCTGCGGCCGTCAGAGGATCCCCTGTGCATGGTTGTCTGGCCGCATGCCAGGGTCGGGCACGATTTTTTCTTTTTTTTTTGTTGCCTTTGGAGTAATTTGTTTGGGTTCATTTTTTGGATTTTGTTTACGTAATTTTATTTTGTTAATCCTGCTAATTGAGAGTTGTTTGGTAAATTATGGAATTGAGTTTTGTTTTGTTTTCTTTATTTTTCTTTTCTTTGGTTATATTGGGCAGTTATTACTTGATACATTGTTTGAGTTAAGGACCTGCCCATTATTTGTGGTTTTGTTAGGTTTTCTTTCTTTTTTAGGAGTGCAGCCCCATTAACCTGGTTTATTCCCTCCCTTCTCAGTTGCTGTAGGCCGGTGGTGGCGGTGCCGGTGACCTGGTGGTGGCATCCCCTTGTCTTGCTGTGTTCCTGGGAGTGGGTTTTCTTCACTGAGAGTGTGCCTGCCACATGTGCCCTGTGATTTAAGTTTCTTCTTTTCTTTTGGTGGATCCCTCCCCTGCACTAGCCTTCGTCCATCCACTTCAGCCTCAGCCCTGATTAGGTTTGCCCCTTTTGTCTTTGTGTGAATGAGTTTAGTACTGATGTTTTTAGAAAATATGAATATATAATAAATTGTATTTTAACTTTGAACCACGTCTCATGCCCTGAGTAACCACGAGCCTGTGTGCCTTGTCTCTGACGAGTAATTTTCTGAGTAAAATTCCCAGGGTGGCGTTGTCGAGCTTTTTAGCAATATTCGTTACATATATCCTTTTTACCACCTCCTCACCACACATGCCTTAACTGAATGTCACCACTGTCACTGACATCTGCCAACAGGCCCAGCGTGTATCACTCTATTTCTGAAGTTCCTCAGGAGGTGCCCCTTCATACAATCTTTTTTGCACATCCAGCCATTTTGCATGAACATATGACCCAGACATGAAGTTGTACGCTTTCTGCACAGCAGAAAAAAAAAAATTTCCACCTCAGGGACAATCTTTACAATGTCAACAAGCACTAGATTTAGACTATGTGCATTAAAATGCACATAGAATGCTTTGCTTGCCAGCTCCTTCATATGAGCCTGAACTCCACTGTTTTTTCCATGCATGATTGACGCCCCATCATATGCCTGTCTAACAAGATTTTGTTTATACTCATACCGCTCAAGTATATTTACTATTCTTTGAGTCAATGCAGCAGCATCTATTTCTTTTGATGCCTCAAAGTGCAAAAAGCTCTCTGTCACTTCTCCACGATAATAGTACTGTAGCACAAATGACATCTGTTCCTTCTTACTAACGTCTTTGGTTTCATCTGCCATAAGGGCAAAGACGTGGGACTCTTTCACTTCTCTAATAATGGTGGATCGCACCATCTCTGCCAACGTATCCAAAACCTTGTTTTGGATTTGATGGCTGGTGTATCTAGTATTGCATGCTCCATTCATTTTCTTTTCAACTATGGGGTCATGATTGGCAAGAAGCTCCAATATTGCAAGAAAGTTCCCCCTGTTGTCAACATCCTCACTTTCCCTATGGCCTCTTTGGGCAATGTTTTGTGTGGCGGTTAACAATAACACCTCTGCTACACTTTTAATATAATGACGATTTTCTCAAACAACTTTTGAGTGGTCCTGAGACAATATATTCAACAGAGAGGTGTTGTACAGCCTTTTCAAAATCTCTCCAAGCCAACACTGCATTGCTGTGTGCCTCTGATTTTGCATGGGCAGCAAAGCCCCCATCCTTGAACATGGCCTTTTTCCAATTTTTAAACACTTTACCAGTGAAGGCAGTTTCAAAATTTGAAAGGCCAAAGTGCCTACAGGTGTAACAAAACACATCGTCCTTGCACACAGAGTATTCAAGCCAAGTGTGTTGAGAATACCATGAGGCATTGAAATTTCTGCTCCTTTCGCCGAATGTGGTCCTAGGAAATTCTTTCAGCAGTGGCTGGACTGGGGCATCCGCTCTCGATCTAGAGATGTCTAAGACAAGAAAAAGATCTATAAGCCATCAACCAGGTCACCAAACATCTCTATATTCATTATGCACAACTTGCACACATATGAATGTGATTTATATACCTGAAGGAGCCTCTGCCACCACAGGATTAGTCACTGTCCTGTCCTGTTGACTTGTTCTGTTGACACCTGTAAGTTTAACCAAAAGATAAAATAACAGTGTCATTTATTGGGGTCCGGTTTGGCATATATCCTAGGTTTGTTACTCTAAATGTTATTTACAATGGACAGCAATACGGGTATACTATCTACGTTGTGAAGTGCTAGGCTGTTGTGTCTGTTGTGGCATCACTGTCAATGTCTGAAACACAACAGTTGTCATGGTAAGTCACCTTTCATCATGGCAAGTCTTAGTGTTTTTATACAGGTCTTTTAAGTACATCAAGCACAAAAATATAACACACATGGTCTGTGGAAGACATCACAACACACCTTGTCTTTGGAAGACAGAATCTTTCACACATGGAGGGCATACAGTCAGAGTGAGTTGTACCTGGCCCGTTTCCTTGAGAGATGAGGTCTTCTGACTCACTCTCATGCTCAGGCTGCACCTCCCCCTCCGCATCACTGTCCCTCACTCTCATCCTCTCACTCTCCTCCTGTCTTACCAAATCACTGTCCCTTCTTTCCTTACTTGGCCTTTTGCTAAAGCCTGATGTAATCTTTCTTTTCATTATATATATCAACCACATTATAAAATAACGGTTTAGGACATGCCCTCAGGCAGCTTGCAAAACAACTTGCATTAATAAAATGGACACATACATCATTGAATCTGGGAACACAACACTGATGCTGCCGGCCAACAGTTTTAATCAATCACTACAAGGTATTATTCTCAGAGCCTAATCTAGCCACACAAAGCGATTTGGAAACCAATAGCGTTCACTTAGCATGCTAGCGCTAGTGACCTCAATTATGTTGCTAAATCAAGCAAAATCACTGTTGTTTTCAAAACAATGAACTTATATATAAATAACTTACCTCACACTCTGTAAATGCAAAAATCTTCTCCACACGTGTTATATAGCCTCTAGGGTAGCATCCATCCAAGTCAAAACTCTTCTGTCCAAGTGGGAACTGGCACACGCATGGGAAGCTCGAGTACTAGTGTTATATGTTGCAGTAAAATGCGTCCGTAAGGTAACGACAGCTAGGCGGAAATAGCGTTCCCTTTTTTTTTTCTGGCCAAACTTTGGCCCAGTCATAGTGGCCAGCGTGGTGGCCGAAGTTTGACCAGTGGTGGCCAGGGCCACCCCTGGCCACCACGTGGCGCCGCCACTGCTTGTAGTTGGTGATCTATCTGAGTCCTTTCCAGACAGATGCAGAGTCATTAGCTGAGAACTGGTGTTGGAGCTTCTCAGAGTACAGTTGTTTAGCCTCTTTCACCGCCTTGCTAAACTTGTACTTTGCCTCTTTGAAACTGTCTTTGTCCCCACTCCTGAAGGCCTCTTTCTTTGCCAACCTTAGCTGTCTGAGTTTGGCTGCGAACCAGGGTTTGAAGTTACCTTTGTTAAAGTCACCAAGGACAATGACTAAAGGGTTGGTCCGCTCCACACACAGTATCTGGTCAGCGAGCATGCGCTGTATGTCCTGCACGTTGGCCTGCAGCGCAGAGTCCGGTATTAATCCACATAGCCACATCTCCATGAAGCACAAAACCGCAGATGAAGAAAAGTCCCTGTTTTTACCCAACAGCAGTTGCAATTCCTCCAGTTTGTTGGGCAGTGAACGCACGTTAGAGAAAAATATACCCGGTAACGCTGTGCATAGTCCTCACTGGCGAAGACGCAGGAGTGCACCGGGCCGTTTTCCTCTCCTCTGGCGTTTCGCTGCGTGAGCAAAGGTGAGTGCATCTTTGACCAGGATGTCCAAAATTTCCAATGTTGGGAGCAGAAAATTAGGAAATAAATCCTCTGGTGTTGTTACCCTGATGTTCATGAGCTCTTCTCTGGTGAAAGAGCTCTGTGTATCATTGCAAAAAACAGAGTTAAAACACAAAACAAAACAACACGCACAAACGAATCGAGGCAGCCGTCCGCGGCGCCAACTTGGATCATGTCCTCTTCACCACAGATTTCAACTATTGCACAGAGACCTGCCATCTTCAGAAGTTTTCTGATGACTCTGTGATAGTTGGATGTATCAGTAAGGGTGATGAGGATGAGTACAGGGCTGCTGTGGACAACTTTGTCACATGGTGTGAGCAGAACCATCTGCAACTAAACGTGGCAAAGACTAAGGAACTTGTTGTGGACCTGAGGAGAACCAAAGCAACGGTGACCCCTGACTGACAACAGACTCAACAAACTGATCCGCAAGGCCAGTGACGTTGTGGGTATGGAGTGTGACTCTCTGACGGTGGTGTCAGAGAGGCGGATGCTGACTAAGCTACAGACTATCTTGGACAACGTCTCACACCCACTTCATGATGTGCTGGTCGGGCACAAGAGTACTTTCAGTGAGAGACTCATTCCACCAAAATGCAAGACTGAACGCCACAGGAAATCATTCCTGCCTGTGGCCATCAAACTGTATAACTCCTCCGTCTGAATGGCCCTTGTCTCAGTATATATATATTTTTTTAGTTACCTGTATGTATATTTTGTACATATATATTTTTTTTATATATTATTTATTTATTTATTTATTTATTTATTTATTTTTTCTTTTTATTGCACTACATGTTTATCTCTTCTTTTTCATCTATATTTCTCCTATATCTCTTCTTCATCTCTTCTATTTTGTGTATTCTTTTAAGGAGCACTTGAAACAAAAACAGTTTCCCCCGGGGATCAATAAAGTATTTCTGATTCTGATTCTGATTCTGATTC
>JBBMOE010000060.1:863637-887416 GCA_037975065.1 Chaetodon trifasciatus
CTCCATCTGGATTACCCCAAAGGTATGAAGAACACATTCAAGTTCATCCAGAAGATATTGTTGAACATGGGACAACAAAAGCTCAGCCCAAAACTGCAAACATTAAAAAATGCTCTTTTGGGCTAGATTTTGTGGCTAGGGATGACTATACACCACACCAAGTGTGGTGTGTGAATGAGTGTGAGTGTGATGGGGCTGAACATTTATTTTTACTTAATTGAATATTGTATTTTAATTTAATCTTTTTTTAATGTTTTGATAATGAAACTGTGACAATACTTTTTTTGTGGAGCTGCTACCATCAACGCAGGTATTCAGTGGTTTCCAGTGAGTAAAAACTGTTGAAAATTAGCGTACAGTTTTTGATGTTTAGTATTTGTGCTTCTGCGACCTAGGTTGAATATATGTCAAAGTTGTTAAATTGCTAAGAGCTGACTTGTATTTAGCTGCTTTGTATATGTATGTCCAAGTACAGTTCCATGTAATAATCCAGTATTAATTCTCAGGTTTTATTCAGGTTTTAAACTGTTAGAGACTAAATGTTGCCAGGTCTGTTTGTTGCTGTGAGACATACAGGAAAGTGTCCATTGTGAATCAAAAGCCTTCTGTTAGCTTACACCCAGACCAATTGGCCCACCTCACTCACACTCATTCTCACTCTTAAATTGCACTCATTTTGTCATACATCACTCACTGACATACACTTTCTTTCTCACGCACGCACACACGCACACAATTGCACGCACACACACTCACTCGCACACATGAATGCTCATACACTCAATCTCTCTTGCAAACACATAATATTGAGGAAATAATTCAGAGAAATCAGCAAACAAGGATGGATTTGCCTCTAATTGCTTAGCATCATTTCTGCCTCCTGTTTTCTCTCCTCTACTCGCTGAGTGGCCTGGTTTGCTTGTAACAGAGGGGTTTCAACAAGGGCTGAACAATTAATTGCAGTATAAAGAAAACTCACCATATAACAAAGTACTGTTATTCAAATTACAGTATATGTAATTTTTTTGATCAAGGTCAAATTTGGTTAACCCCTTTTAAAATCTAAGTATTGTGGTGCTACAGAGATGGTCTGACCTAAAAACTGCATTGTATAGGAAATGTATTGTCAATGTAGCAGTGGATAACGCCATTTGTTTTATTTATCTATCAGCCCCGCCAATTGTTGAGCCATACTTGATTTTTGACGGTCTCTTTCTAGACAAGTTTTAGAATGAACAGCATGTTGATTGTTGTTGTTGTTTATAAATACAGAAATACAAAATAAATTACGGTTTTCATAATGCCATTTTGTGAGTTCCTATTTTTAAGTTAGCTAGACTAAGGTATGTTAAGTGCATTTATTTAAAATTAGTTAAAACAAGTACTGCTCACTCACTTTGGCACAGTATATCAAGTTCACGTGACTTATCTTTATTGAGTTCCTGTCAACTTTATTGAAGTGGATTAAACTAAGATTCCTTAAGTGTTGTGTATTACAAATTTCAAGTAATGCCCACTTGTTTTGGCAGAATATATTAAGTTAATGTGACTCAAAATATTTGAGTTGTAACAGCTTGATTTGAATTTAACTATACTAAGATACATTAAGTGCTCACAACTTCAAAAAAAAAGTATAGCTTACTTGAATATAATAGTTTCAAGCAACTTTACACAAATAAGTTCGTTTACTTATTTTTCCCAAGGTAATCGGTTTCCTAAATTTCATTAAGTAAATTCAACTTGTTAGAATTTACAGTGCATAGTACATAGCACTTAACATTGGTTGCTAATGTCATGCTCTGAGAACTGACGCCTCCATCAAATTTCAGACAGACTGTTCTACCTGTTCTAATGTTGGATTTCATCCACTTGAGTCACTAAATCTACATTACTTTGATGTTTTTATCAAAAATCTCATTGTGTTAATATTTTGGCCAGTTGTTGTGGCTGCTATATTTCCTCAGTATCAGTACTGAGGTATTATGTTATACTTTGATTTTTCTTTAAATGTTATTGCTCAGTCCTAGCATTTCTGAAGATTTTGAGATTCAAACTATCATAATACATACCATGTCCCTTGATATGGCCTCAAAATGCATACTGCTCAGCTCTAGTGTGTGGTAGATCCTTCACCAATTCTATATAGCTTGACAATATAGTCAGCTATAGTATGTGCAGTTCTTGCACAAGATGATCAAGATGACGCATGGAAATAATCACTGAGTTGTTAGAGTAGTACTTTATGTCAGCAGTATTTTTAATCCCATACCTAGTTCACGGTTGATGCATAAAAACACAAGTGATGACATTGATGTTTTGTTTTTCTGTCATATATTCTTCGGCAGGACTTGGGAGCTGAGAA
Organism: Chaetodon trifasciatus; assembly: GCA_037975065.1. Classification (NCBI taxonomy): domain Eukaryota; kingdom Metazoa; phylum Chordata; class Actinopteri; order Chaetodontiformes; family Chaetodontidae; genus Chaetodon; species Chaetodon trifasciatus. The sequence goes on from JBBMOE010000060.1 coordinate 866,000, forward strand.
GGGTCTGGAGGAACTCACGTTGGCTGTGTTTGTGATGTGGAAGGAAGGGGAAGCCATGCATGAGCCACCTGAAGATATTGGCATCATTATCGAGGGTATGGAAGTCTTGACTGAATTAACCTCGATTGCCTCAGCTTGTGCCCTGCTACTAGGATTGATATATGTTCTAAACCTGGAGTACCATAAAGCACTTTGTTTCACCTTTGAGGTATTGTAAAAAATCCTCATGCAGCTCGAACAACACAAGATGTCCCCAAAGGTACAAAATCTCTATGGCCGACTTCACATCTCACATTAAGGACACAATTTGATGTGGTGTTGATGCTGAAATTGCCCAGCGTCATGTTTTGGACAATGACTCCGCTTTAATTCTTGCTCAGTTTACCTCCTTCTTAGGTGCTTGCTTTTCAGCATGTGTCATTTGTATTTCTGCGGTTTCCTTTGTTGTGTACACAGTTGTGGCCAAAGGAGGAGGCTTGTGGGATTCTAATGGTTATGTATGGCTATTTGGATGCCAGTTTTCATTTGGAATATAAATTTAATGTTGTTTACCCCAGTTAACAACTGTAGCTTTAAAATTGGCCTTCCGTTGCAACTGTTGTGTTATTGTAGCTGTAACTGTTATATGGAGAATGTCAAAACTGAGGCTCTTCAGATGTTGGCCCTAGGGTTCAAGATGATTAAACAGCTTTTGTAGGAGCAAGATTTTATGTTGAATTTAATGTTTATGTCAAACTTCATTATGTATATGTGATGGTCCACTTTGAGTGACTGTTTTTTGGGCTGCTTTGACATGTTAAAGTTTTAAAAAAGCTTAATTATAAATTTTAATTTCAATTACTTTGAATGAGACATTAAGGTAACTGTTAAAATTAATTTTCCTGAAGTCATATAATTGGATTGGCAGTATTTTACTTTGGATTAAAGGAAATTATTGAGTTGTAACTCTGAGCTTACTGAGTTTTTATCATAATTTACTAATTTGAGTTGGAAAAACTTATCTTGTTCATGTGTTACCAATTGAAGTAAATGTTTTAAGTTTATTCAGTAAAATAAAATAACTTTCCTGAAATCATAAAACTAGGTTGGTATTGAGCAGTATTTTAATTTGAGTTAAAGGAAATGGTTGGGTTGGAATTACTGTAAACTTGGAGTTGACTAGCCTTAAATTTAAGTTCAATGAATAAAAACTGTTAATTTGAAAGAAATTAAAAAATTTAATCCACCTGACCTAAAGTATTTATTTTAGTGTAACTTGAGTTGGAAGAACTTACTTTATTCATGTGTTAATTCAATTCAATTCAATTCAATTCAATTTATTTGTATAGCACCAAATCACAACAAAAGTTGTCTCAGGACACTTTCCATATAGAGCTGGTACAGGCCAAGCTCTTTTATCTACAGAGACCCAACAGTTCCCTCATGAGCAAGCACTTGGCAACAGCGGTGAGGAAAAACTTCCTTTTAACAGGCAGAAACCTCAGGCAGAACCAGGCTCTGGGTGGGCAGCCATCTGCCTCGACCGGTTGGGTGAGAGAGGGAGAGCAAGAGAGAGAGAGTGAGACAGACAGAGAGAGACAGACAGACATGCAGTCAGAGAGAGAGAGAGAGAGAGAGAGAGAGAGAGAGAGAAAGAGAGACAAAGAGAGACAGACAGACATGCAGTCACAGTAACAGTGACAGTGGATGTAATAACAGTAGTAGCAGTTGCAGTGGATGTCAGGCAGGGCCATGGCAGGAGACGTAGCTGTAATCCACAATCCAGATTCAGCCACTATCCATGGGAACCTGTGAGAAGACAAAGAACAGAGACTCCGGGGAAGGAGCTAAATTAGTAACATGCCATGAAAGTGTACAGATGGAGAGGGAGAGAGGGACAGAGGAGCTCGGTGTATCTTTGGAGGTCCCCCAACAGTCTAATGCTATAGCAGCATAACTAGGGGCCGGTCCAGGACAAGCCTGAGCCAGCCCTAACTATAAGCTTTAGCAAAATGGAAACTTTTAAGCCTACTCTTAAATGTAGAGACAGTGTCTGCCTCCCGGACAAAGACTGGAAGATGGTTCCAGAGGAGAGGAGCTTGATAGCTAAATGCTCTGGCTCCTGTTTTGCTTTTGGAGACTTTAGGAACCATAAGTAGACCTGCATTCTGGGAACGCAGTGTTCAAGTGGGGTAATAAGGTACTATGAGCTCTTTAAGATAAGAAGGTGCCTGGCCATTTATGGCTTTGTAAGTAAGGAGGAGAATTTTAAATTCTATTCTAAACTTTACAGGGAGCCAGTGCAGAGTGGCTAATATTGGAGAAATATGATCTCTCTTCCTTGTTTTTGTCAGAACACGTGCTGCAGTGTTCTGGAGCAACTGGAGAATATTCAACAACGAATTTGGGCAGCCTGATAGTAAGGAATTGCAATAATCCAGCCTGGAAGTTACAAATGCATGGATTAGTTTTTCTGCATCATTTTGAGACAAAGTATTCCTGATTTTTTGCAATATTACATAGGTGAAAAAAGGCAGTCCTTGAAATTTGTTTTACATGGGAGTGAAAGGACATGTCCTGATCAAAGACAACTCCCAGATTCTTTATAGTGGTGCTGGAGGCCAGCGCAATGCCATCCATAACTGCTATGTCATCAGAAAGTGAGTTTCTAAGATGTTTAGGGCCTACTTCTGTAACTTCAGTTTTGTCCGAGTTTAGCATCAGAAAACTGCAGGTCATCCAGGTCTTTACGTCCTGAAGACACGCTTGTAGTCTAGTTAACTGACTGGTTTCTTCTGGCTTCATTGATAAATATAGCTGGGTATAATCTGCGTAGCAATGAAACTTTATTGAGTGCTTCCTGATAATCTTCCCTAAAGGAAGCATATATAAGGTGAGTAGAATTGGTCCAAGCACAGAACACTGCGAAACTCCATAGCTGACTTTAGCGAGCACAGAGGAGTTGTCATTAACGTGTACAAACTGAGAGCGATCTGACAAGTAGGATTTAAACCAGCTTAGTGCAGTTCCCTTAATGCCAATGAAGTGTTCTAGTCTCTGCAATAGGATATCATGGTCAATGGTGTCAAATGCAGCACTAAGATCTAATAAGATTAGTACAGAGACAAATCCTTTATCAGATGCAAATAGAGGGTCATTTGTAACTTTAACCAGTGCTGTCTCTGTGCTATGATGCACTCTAAATCCTGACTGGAAATCCTCAAATAAACTATTTTTGTATAGAAAGTCGCATATCTGATTAGCACCTACTTTCTCAAGAGTTTTTGAGAGAAAGGGAAGGTTGGATATCGGTCTATAGTTGGCTAAAACCACTGGATCAAGAGTAGGCTTTTTAAGTAGAGGTTTTATCACAGCTACTTTAAAGGACTGTGGTACGTAGCCTGTTGATAAAGACAGTTTGATCATGTCTAATGCGGAAGAGTCAATTAAAGGTAATACTTCTTTAAGCAGCTTAGTTGGGATGGGGTCTAAAATACAGGTTGATGATTTTAATGATGAAATTATTGAAATTAGTTGGTGAAGGTCGACAGGTGTAAAACAGTCTAAACCTACGACAGGCTGAGTAACAGTTTCTACGGTTTCTGTGTTTGAAGACAAAACAGTACCTGTTGACGGCAGGAGCCGATGAATTCTGTCTCTAATACTAAGAATTTTATCATTAAAGAAACTCATGAAGTCATTACTGTTCAGAGCTAAAGGAATACATGGTTCAACAGAATTATGGCTCTCTGTCAGCCTGGCTACAGTGCTGAAGAGAAACCTGGGATTGTTCTTATTTTCCTCTATTAGTGCAGAGTAATAGGCTGCCCTGGCACTGCGGATGGCTTTCCTGTATATTTTAAGACTGCCTTGCCAGGCAAACCGAAATTCTTCCAAATTGGTAGAACACCATTTCCTTTCTATTTTCCGTGAAGTTTGCTTTAATTTGCGGGTTTGAGGGGTATGCCATGGAGCTAACCTCCTCTGTTTAATTATCTTCTTTTGTGGGGAGCAACAGAGTCAAGTGTCATACGCAATGAACCTGTGGCACTATCAACCAGGTAGTCAATTTGGGAGGGACAAGGTTAGCATAGGAGTCCTCTGTTGTATCGAGACATGGCATTGAATATAAATGCTGATGGGATCATATCCTTAAATTTAGCTAGAGCACTATCAGACAGGAGTCTGGTATAAGAATTTTTGCCTACTGGCTGGTAGTCTGGTAAGATGAATTCAAAAATCATTAAATGATGGTCTGATAAAAGAGGATTCTGTGAGGAGACTATTAAGTCTTCAATTTCAATGCCATATGTCAGAACAAGGTTGAGGGTGTGGTTAAAACAGTGAATCGGTTCATGTACATTCTGACAGAAGCCAACTGAGTCTAATACTGAGATAAATGCAGTGTCAGTGGCTGTCATTATCAATGTCAACATGTACATTAAAGTCACCTACAAGAATTACTTTATCTGCTTTAAGGACTAAACCTGATAGAAACTTCAAGAACTCAGCTATAAATTTGGAGTAAGGACCAGGAGAGCGGTATCCTATAACAAATAAAACTGGCTGCACTGTTACAGTACAATCTTACATGCTTAGACGTTATCTAATGGCTCCTGAAGATCCTGTTACCAATGTTACAAAAACTGACGCATCACAAAATAACAGTGTGCCGGACATAATGAGAAAACAAAATGAAATTACAACACTCCTAATGCAACAATGCCTCTCAACACTCCCAAAAAGGAAAATTCCCATTTTCGATAGTAACCCACTCAAATACCATTCGTTTATTAAAGCTTTTGAAAATGGAGTTGAGCGAAACACCAGTAACAACTGTGACAGACTCTACTTCCTTGAACAGTACACCAAAGGGCATGCAAAAGAGAGCTGGTGAGGAGCTGTCAGCACAATGAGTCGGACAGAGGATATGCGAAGGCGAAGGGACTATTGAAAGGGCACTATGGCAATGAACAAAAGGTGGCAGCAGCATACATGGAGAGAGCTTTGTCATGGCCCACTATTAAAATAGAGGATAGCCCCTTTCTGCGTGGATGCTGCAATGCTATGGAGGATGTGCAGTATCTAAATGATCTGGACATGCCCACAAACATGTTGGAAATCATCAAAAAACTGCCCTACAAACTCCGAGACCACTGGAGGTGCCATGCATGTGACCTGCAGGAAAGGTACAACAGAAGAGCAAGGTTTATGGACATTGCCGACTTTGTTGAAAAACAGGTGAAAATCTTGACTGACCCTGTGTTTGGAAACATTCAGGACACTGCTATATCAACCAAACAAATGAAACACAAACCTCACCCTCACTCCAGCATCAGAGGAACCACCTTCGCTCCCACAGTGAATCGTGTGGAGAGAACAGCCCAACCTGTGAACAAAGCCAAGGACATAAAATCACTAGCCAAGAAGATCTGTCCCTGCTGCAATGGAGAACACACATTAGATGTGTGTGCGCGGTTGGAAAAAATGGCACACAAGGAGAAAATTGACTTCCTGAAGGAAAATGGTGCTTGTTTTCACTGCCTGTGTATAGGACACATCAGCAAATATTGCCAAAGGAAGATTTCCTGCTCGAAGTGTAGCCAGAAACACCCGACTGTGCTGCATAAGGACAGTGTGGCAACTGCAGAACCGGCTGAGAGAAGCGTCCAGGTTACAGTGGACAGCACCTTGGTTTCCAGTGGGCTTACAGGGGCTGGTGAGATGGATTGCAAGCTTCCTATTGTGCCGATCCAAGTAAAGGCGAAGAATATGCCTTTTTGGACCAGGGAAGTACTGCAGTGTTCTGTACAAAGAGTCTGAAGCAGAAGCTCAATTTGTCCAGGAAGAGAGCCAACATTCTTCTCAGGACCGTGGGGCAGGAGAAGGTGGTCAGTAGCTACATCATGCCAGAGCTGGAGGTGGCGGCACTTGAAGATGACAGCTTCATTGAGTTGCCAAAAGCGTTCACTCAGTTGTCAATGCCAGTCCACAAAGCAAACATACCCACAAATAAGGATCTGACAAGGTGGCCATTTTTAAAACACATCTCCTTACCACAGATTGAGGCTGGAAGTGAGTTGCTGATTGGAACAAATGTCCCCCGAGCCATGGAACTGCTAGAAGTCATCCGAAGTGAGCATAATGGACCCTATGCTATAAGGACAGTGCTGGGCTGGATGGTAAATGGACCACTGACAGGAAATGGTGGAGAGGCCAATTGCTGTGAGCAGCCAGTAACTGTGAACCGTGTGCCCATTGTAAATTTTGATGAACTGTGGCAACAGCAATTTAAGATGGACTTTGCAAAATCTGCTGTGGAAGAACAAGTGGGTCTGTCCAGAGAAGACCTGAGGTTCATGGACATGGTCACAAAGTCAGCCAAACACATTGATGGTCACTACCAGGTCGCCCTGCCTTTGAAAAATTCAAACATCAGCATGCCAAATAACAGGAAAGTTGTGGAACAGTGTCTATACCATCTGAAGAGGAGGCTCCAGAGGGATCCAGTGTTTTGCAGGGAGTATAACACGTTAATGATCTACTTGGTAAAGGCTATGCTGAAAGAGTTCCTGATGCAGAGCTGGAAAGAAGTGATGGCAGGGTTTGGTACATACCGCACCATGGTGTCCACCATCCAACAAAGGGAAAACTCTGAGTTGTGTTTGATTGTGGTGCCAGTTACAAAGGACAATCTCTGAATGAAGAGCTGTTGCAAGGCCCCGATCTAACCAGCTCACTAATTGGAGTTGTGACCAGGTTCAGGAGGGAACCTGTGGTCATCATGGCTGACATAGAAGCTATGTTTCACCAAGTGCAAGTGCCCCCAGATGACGCCGACCTGCTGCGATTCCTCTGGTGGCCACAAGGAGACCTGAGCCAAGCACCATGTGAATACAGGATGAAGGTGCACCTTTTCGGAGCTACATCCTCCCCTAGCTGCGCCAACTTTGCCCTCAGGAAATGTGCAGAGGATTTTGGACATGAGCACAAGGAGGAGATAGTGGACAAGCTGCAGCACTGCTTCTATGTGGATGACTGTTTGGTGTCAGTTGCAACAGAGGAGGAAGCACTGACCCTCTGTCATGAGCCCATGTCTCTATGCGCTAAAGGGGGATTCTGTTTGACCAAGTGGTACAGTGACAGATCTGAAGTGGTCGAGGCCATCCCAGAGTCCCACAGAGCTAAAGGCGTGAGGCAGTTGGACCTGCAGTGGGAGTTTGTGCCCCTTGAAAGAGTGCTGGGTGTAGAGTGGTGTATCAAGTCAGACACCTTTAAATTCAAAATTGTATGGAAGGACAGACCACTCAACCGCAGAGGCATCCTTTCTACTGTAAGCTCTATTTATGATCCTCTGGGTATGTTAAGTCCCCTTGTTCTGACAGCAAAAAGGATCTTGAGGGATTTGTGCAGAAGAGGAGTTGGTTGGGATGACCCCATACTAGAGACTGTCTCCAAAGAGTGGCTTAAGTGGATGCAAGGGCTCCACCTACTGGACAACTTTGAGCTACCCAGATGTCTAAAACCTCTGGAGTTTGGAGATGTAATGACTGCGCAACTACACCATTTCTGCGATGCTTGTGAGGAAGGCTATGGTACATGGTACTTACCTGCTGTTACAGAATGACACCTCCAAATGCACAGTGCTTTCATTATGGGAAAGGCTTGTGTTGCCCCACTGAAGACAGTTACAATTCCAAGAATGGAACTGATTGCTGCAACAAAGGCCAGGTGCATGGATTTCCTGTGGAAGAAAGAGCTACACATGAGTCTTCAGTGTTTTGGACTGATAGTGCTTCTGTGCTGAAATACGTGAACAACGAAAGCTCCAGATTCAAAGTGTTTGTTGCCAATCGTATTTCAGAGATACTGAAATCATCTCACCCTGCTCAGTGGAGGCATTTCTGAATGACAGACTCTGGTTAACGGGACCTCTGTTTCTTTGCCAACCTGAAACAGAACGGCCTGTGAACCCTGACTCTGTGAGCCATCTCTCCCGGGACGACCCAGAGGTGAAGAAAAGTGCCGTTGATAATGCTGTACAAACTGGAGAGGATCCCACTACTCACCTGATCCATCATTATTCCTCGTGGATCCGATTGAAGAAAGCTGTGGCGTGGTGGCTGAAATACAAGGAATGGTTGTGGTCCTGCATCAGAAGAGAAAAAAGCTAACAGCCAATCAGAGTGAAGAGAGCATGCAGCAACAGAGAATGATGGAGCAGAAAGGGTGTACATTTAAAAGCACAGCTGTCCTGGGAGCTCTTACAGTGGAGGACATTGACAAGGCTGAGCCGGCCATAATTCAGTTTTGCCACAGAAGAAAGTTTTTAGAGGAGCTCTCGTGTCTGGAAAAGGGACAAAATGTCAAGAAAAGTAGTCACCTGTACAAGTTGTGTCCAATGCTGGAGGATGGAGTCTTGCGTGTGGGAGTACGGCCTAGTAAAGCAGCACTGCCTTTGGAGTCTAAGCATCCTATCATTCTGTCAAAGGACCTTCATATTTCTACCCTGCTGCTGAGAAATATACATCAAGAGGTAGGACACAGCGGCCGTAACCACATGTTGTCCAAGCTCAGGGAGAAATACTGGATGACAGGAGTAAGCACTGCCATTAGGAGAGTTCTGTCCAAGTGCACTATCTGCAGAAGACTTAACGCCACTTCAGTTTACCAGCAGATGGCAGACTTGCCCACAGAACGACTCAAGCCTGATGAACCTCCATTCACTTGTGTGGGAGTTGACTATTTTGGACCCATCGAAGTGAGGAGCAGGAGGAGTATAGTGAAAAGGTATGGTGTCATATTTACCTGTCTTGCATTGAGAGCTATTCACACCGAGGTGGCACCTTCTCTGGATACCGACTCCTTCATAAATGCACTGAGGCATTTTATATCCAGAAGAGGACCGCGAGCTGCATTCTGACAATGGGACAAATTTTGTGGGAGCAGAACATGAGCTAAAAACAGCAATTGCGCAGTGGAACCAGGCACAGGTGCATGATGTGTTACTCCAAAAGGGCATCAAGTGGACATTCAACCCCCCTGCTGGATCACATCATGGAGAAGCGTGGGAAAGGCTGATTAGATCGGTGAGGAAAGTCCTGAACTCCACCCTCAAGGTACAACTCTTGGATGAGGAGGGACTCCACACAGTTCTCTGTGAAGTGGAAGCCATTATTAACAGCAGGCCCATCACCAAGGCCTCCACGGATCCTAACGATCTGGAAGCACTGACACCGAATCATCTGTTACTGCTTAAAAACCAGCCTTCATTACCACCTGGAGAATTCCAAGCAGCAGATCTGTACGTACAGAGAAATGGAGAAAAGTTCAGTACATGTCTGATCTTTTCTGGAAATGCTGGACAAAGGAGTACCTGCCTCTGTTACAGGAACGACAGAGATGGACTGGGGTCCAGAGAAACCTTGTCAAAGGAGATCTAGCTTTGCTTATGGACAGTACCACACCTCGTAATTCCTGGATTATGGGACGTGTCTTGCAAACCTTTCCGGATCGCAAGGGATTTGTTCGTCAAATTAACCAGTTGCTCGGACAGACCCATACCCAAGGTGTGTTTGTTGCTGGGGAAAGAGGAGGCTTTGTGTGTGCCTTGTGGGACTTTGTGTTTTCCAGACTTGAGCTAGACTTTGCACTAGTCGGTCATAGAGATGACCAGAAGAAGGAATATTCGGTGTAATGGCTTATTCAAGGACTTGATCAATTTATTAGACATTTTTGCATTTTGAAATTGATATGATGATTTATTATGTCTCCTATTGTGTTTTGAAATGTGAATTATTATGTGAGACCTAATAATTATGGGCTGGTGTGTAGGAGACATACAGTTTGACGATGAGGAGCATGGTGTGCTTGAGTGTATGTGTGTGTGTTGCAGAGGTGGTGGTTCACGTGGGAGTAGGCATGTGCACGTGTGGAAGTGTGTGTGTGTGTAAAGATGTGCACTCACCTGTGATACAGATGAGAGAGTCAGGGTTGGGTAGTAGCAGTAATTTTTGTTGACTGCTACCCACTCATTCATTCATCATTTTTTATCTGTTTAATCCGCTGGTTTTCATTTTTCCATTCATCCATCTTTGCTGCACTGTGATAGCTCTGTGCTGTTTGTTCATAATAAATGCACCAAAAAGCATCTTTGGATCTCAGCACATCTGTCATCATAGCCGCCTAGCACGTCTGTGAACCCATGGACCCAACCTCATACTCTCAGTGGCTAAAAGGTTTGTTTTGGCAGCCGCAACATTGTGTCCTGCCATAGCTGATATCTTTATCATCATTTCATGCCATAAATCAGTTAATTGTGTACCTGTATTGAACAGACACTATGTTAATTGGTTGGTTCCTCCAAGGTGAGATACATCATGTGTAGGTGTCGTAGGCTGTGGAGAGACTATAAAGACAAGTGTTGAGTCGAGGGATATTTGTCTTTTTTAATTTTTTTTTTATATATATAATTTCTAATACATGATGTACAACACTTAACTGGTGCATTTATAAAGACTGGCTAAGAATACAGTGCATATATGTAATGTGCATAATGTGCTCTCTGGAGGGACGATCACATCTTGCACCCTCAATCTTCAGAAGGGCACTATTGTGCTCTTACGTACTGAGCCACCATATTAGTCTCATTTTGACTACAGCCTCTTGAAGGAGAAGCTCATGAGCCAAATAAAGTTACCTAAACTATTTTTTTTTTTGGAGACTGGGCACTTGATCCTACTTATCTTTTTTCAGTTAATATAGACGGTGGGTTAGAGTGCCACAGTGTGATGGTGTGTTTGAGGCAGGAATTGAACCCCAGTCTCCGAGGGGAAAGGCTTAGAGACATATGGCTTAACCACTACACTATCAACCCACCCCAACAGGGAGTGTTTCTAAGGGCAACATTCAGGTCATCACAAGTCCTCCTCTACAAAACAGGTGTGACATATCAACAGTGATTGCTTTGGTTTCTACACTACCTTCCCTTGATTGCGACTTTGTTCACACCCCTTCACTCTGTTCACACATTGTGTGATCATCTGTCTGTGAAGTGACAGAAGATCAGAAACTTCAGAGAGTCAAGGTAAACTATATCTAATGTCTTATTGCTTCAAGCTTGAATCTAGCTAAGCACTTTTATGGTGGAAGGTGGACTGTTTTAATGTTAGCATTTGTTTCTTGCTTTTTTGGAGAAATGAACTACAAAGCCTGGACAAATAATAATGTGTGCCAGTGGCTTGAACGAGAGGGTTTGGGTGATTACACAAATGCCTTTTCTGGTGAGATGGAAGAATGCCTTATCAATGTCCAGATTGTCCCATTAAAACCACAACACAAAAGAAATATCTAAAGCATCTTGAACTCTATCATCAAAGTGAAACCAATTTTGTTGTTGAATGTGGCCAAAATGGATGCCCCAGTAAATATACAAAAATACCATCACTCTGAAAACACCTAACCAGGAAGCACAGAACCACAATACAACAGGAAAACACTGAAAGTCAGAGAAAAACTGAAGAAGCTGATTATGAGGAAGGGCCCTACACAGAGACAGCTCCCTCTTTTTTAGAGAAACTAGAAGAAGTGAAAGCAAATATTAAAAGGGATTTTGCCTTTTTCCTTCTCAAGCTTCAGGAAAGTCACATATTACTTCAAGTGGTCCATGCAAGTGTTGCTAAAGATGTTGGAGAACTTTTCCATAATTTCAGTGAGCAATGTGATCTGCTAAAAATCTGTCTAGAGGAAAAGACAGAAACAGAACAAAACCTAAATATCCTTTTGCAGGACAATATATTTGACGTGTGTTTTGGGGACATTAATAGTGAATTTAACTTCTACCAGCATTGCATCAGTGAATTTGGCTTTGTAGAGCCAATTGAGTATCTGCTTGGATATGATTCACATGGTAAGAAGGAATCCTTCCAATATATTCCAATACTGAAAGTTCTGCATACCATTCTTACCAGAACTGACACTCAGAATCATGTTTTAAGGGAAACTAGTGTGTCTACAGGAGATATTCTAAGAGACTTTCATGACGGATCGATTTTTAAGAATCACCAATTTTTCAATCTCTCAGAAAAACAACTGGAAATACAACTGTACACAGATGAATTTGAGGTTTTGAATTGTTTGGGGTCTAAGAAGTTGAAACACAAAATATTATTGTGTGTGTTTATTTTGTTATTGTAAATCTACCCCCAAAGTATAGATCACAACTACAGAACATCCATGTTGCTATTCTTGTAAGACATAAATTTGTGCAGAAATATGGATATGAACCTGTTCTGAGATCACTGATATCTGACTTGTTGACAGCGACCAGCACATAATCAAAGGGGACCTCGTATCTATTGTATCAGATAATCTTTCTGCTCACTTTCTGGCTGGATTCTCCACTTGCTTTAGTAATGGAAGAATTAGCAGGCACTGTCTATGCCACCATGAGGACATAGCAAACCACACAGACGAACATTGCTGTGTATTGTGTACACCTGCTGTTCACAAGCGTCACCGTGACCACCCTGACAGAAAAGCTTTGTATGGTGTGACAGGACCCTGCCCTTGTGATGTAATACCTCACTTTGTGGTTTCTGAGAAGTTTCCCCCAGATGTCATGCATGATGTTCTGGAAGGCACCATTCCACATATAATTAAGTTGGTACTGCAACAGTTTCATGGTGATAAAACTGTTACCCTCCACTAGTTCAACACTCAGTTGAAAGAATTTGGCTTTGGCCAGAATGACAAGAAGCATAAGCCTGTGCCTCTAAAAGAATCCATTCTTCATGATGCAGCTCTTCCAGGAAAAGCAGTGGAAAAGTGGACTCTCTTCCGCATTCTTCCTCTTCAGATTGGCAGCTTTGTTCCTAAAGACAGTACTCACTGGCATCTGTACCTGCTTCTGCGAAACATTTGTGATATCATCTTAGCCCCACAAATCAAATTCAGTTGGCTTGGTTACGTATCTTCACTGATCTCTGAATTTTTGGCAGAACTCCAGATCCTTTTCCATTGCAAATTAACCCCCAAAATTCACTATCTTGTACACGATCAGTGACTTATAAGTGAATTTGGGCCTCTCAGAGCACATTGGTGAATTCGATTTGAGGCCAAACATTTGTATTTCAAGCGGTTATCATCTGTTGTATGTAACTTCCAGAATGTTTCTCTTACACCAGCAAAAAGATATCAGATGCGGCAGTGTTGGGATTTTCAGAATAGCACAACCACTGATGGGGCACCTGGTACATGTACTGAAGTACCTCTTTCCAGACTGCAAGAACTGAAAAAAGTGATCACCTCTGAGGACATCCCAAATGGAACTGTCTGGAAGGCGAACGGGATTGTAATTGACAGTGTCACATACAAAGTTGGAGATTTTTTTTGTCCTTGATGTAGTCCATGGAGAGGAGGTCCCAATTTTTGTAAAAGTCCTCCATCTTGTTAAATACCGGGGCCAATGGTTGGTTTGTGGACATGTGTATACATGTGCACATTTTGAGGAGCACCTTCATGCTTACAGTGTCCAAGACACAAGGGAGTGGGTTGCCATCAAGCCAGGGGATGAAGCAGATTTCCATCCATTAGATATATATGCAGATGATACCACAGGCCAATAGAGTGTGGCGTCATAGAAGACTGATACAGTGTGAGCTATATCAATATACAGTATAAGAACAACAATGTTTTTTTCTTTCCAAATAATAACTGTATTTTTTTTGTTTGTTTGTTTTGAAGAGAATGACATTGATGGAGCAACCCTCACAAATCTTACTGAGAGGATGGCAGAGAGATTAATCCCATCAATAAAAAAACAAGCACAGTTCCATAAGTGTCTTGAGCACTTGAAGTCGTCATCGTCATCGTCAACAACAACAAATGAGAACAGGTAAAGTTTATGCTGTGATGATACTGCAGTTCTGGTAAACTGGGGGGTGGGGGGGTGGGGTGACTTTGTTTCAGTCTAGTCCCAGTCTGTTCAGTACTATTTCACATAGCTCGGTTTAACACATTCTTGCATTTTCCTAAAATAGAGCTCAAAGGCCTCATGATGAGCGAACAGCTGGGCCTGCTTCACTGGGTCGGTTTGCATTCCCCAAATCATTACAGGATGTGCTTGAGGCAAAGGACCCAGGGCTTTTGGCCCCTCGGAGAACAAAGATAAAATCGGCTCTGATCGAAGCCCTGTATGACACCCTCAGCAGTCAATCAATGTAGGTTACTTGTATGCTTGTTATGGAAAACTACTGAACATTGTTTTACTTTTAGGTGAGATTATACACAATTTTTTTTTTTTTTTTTACAGGATACAGGTTAGTGGGGCTGCTTGGTTGGACTGATCAGAAGACAGACTCATTTAAATATTATTTTATTTATTTATTTATTTTTGTCCCCCCCCCCCCCCATACCAAGGTATCCCTCAGCCAGACAGTATACGGAGAGGTTAAGCCTGTTCATATGCAAGTATCCCTTCATGCAGGACAAAGTTGGTTCAGGACATGTCAGTGGACACAAAATTAGTCTGTTTACATGTTCACATCCCACTCCATTGTGTAGATAAAGCTACTGTAAATATTGTACTTCAATACAAAATAAATAGGAAATACATGCACCTAATGCTCACATGCTCAGAAAAATGAGTGACTATCTTTACTGTATAGCCATATTTTACAAAATGGCTTGATGTTGACATGTCTTGACAATATTGAGGACAGAAATTATCAGATTTTGGATTGGACTGTCCCCTTCAGTAAATGATCCCTCTCTTGATTGTAGGATGCTTTACGCAAATCTCTAAAAAACAAGTTCAAAAAGGAAAGGCGAACCCTCATGGTGATGCAATGGTGCAAAAAATGCTTGCAAAATTTGCTGTGGCAGGATCTGGGAGGAAGGATCATTCACTGGGTCAGCCAAGCCAGCTCCTCCGCACATACAGGCCAACTGTATCTATGAGTAATATGGTGGCACAATCTAGAATATTTCATACATTTTCATTCATATATATACATAAAAAAATTGTTTAATTGCATTGTTTTGGTTGTCATTTCATTCTTCGGAAACAACTTATAATTTAAGCATACCTTTAAAATCATCATGTACACCTCTTCTTAGTGGTTTCTCTTAATATATTGCTTGTGTCATTTTGTTTACTGCATTATAGGTTCAGGAGGATGGAGACTGTGGAGAGGATGAAAGGAGCATGAACGCTCATATCCGTGATATGTCTATAGAGATGCTTAAGGTACATCCAGATATGAAATCTTTAATGGAGGGAATGAGCCGAACCCGTGCTTAATGAAAAACCATCCATCCATCCATCCATCCATCCATCCATCCATCCATCCATCCATCCATCCATTCCTCCCTCTCCCGAGGCGTTCCCAGGCCAGCTGGAGCAACATAGTCGCTCCAGCGTGTCCTGGGTCTTCCTCGGTGCCTCCTCCCGGTGGGACATGCCTGGAACACCTCCCCTTGGGAGGCGTCCAGGGGGCATCCGATAGAGATACCCGAGCCACCTCAGCTGACTCCTCTCGAAGTGGAGGAGCAGCAACTCTACTCTGAGCTCCTCCCGGGTGACAGAGCTCCTCACCCTATCTCTAAGGGAGCGCCCTGCCACCCTGCGGAGGAAACTCATTTCAGCTGCTTGTATCTGGGACCTTGTTCTTTCGGTCATGACCCAAAGTTCATGACCATAGGTGAGGGTAGGAACGTAGATTGACCGGTAAATCGAGAGCTTTGCCTTTCGGCTCAGCTCCTTCTTTACCACGACAGACCACATTACTATAGCCGCTGCACCGATCCGCCTGTCAATCTCACGCTCCATCCTTCCCTCACTTGGGAACAGGATCCCAAGATACTTAAACTCCTCCACTTGAGGCAGGAACTCTCCCCCAACCTGGAGGGAGCATGCCACCTTTTTCCGGTCGAGAACCATGGCCTTAGACTTGGAGGTGCTGACTCTTATCCCAGCTGCTTCACACTCGGCTGCGAACCGCCCCAGTGCATGCTGAAGGTCCTGGCTCGAGGGAGCCAACAAGACAACATCATCCGCAAAAAGCAGAGACGAAATCTGCCGACTCCCGAACCGAACCCCCTCCGGCCCCTGGCTGTGCCTAGAAATTCTGTCCATAAAAATGATGAACAGAACTGGTGACAAAGGGCAGCCCTGCCGGAGTCCAACGTGCACCGGGAACAGGTCCGACTTACTGCCGGCAATGCGGACCAAGCTCCTGCTCTGGTTGTACAGGGACTGTACAGCCCTCAACAGAGGGCCTCCAACCCCATTCTCCCGGAGCACCTCCCACAGAATGATGTGAGGGACACGGTCGAAAGCCTTCTCCAAGTCCACAAAACACATGTGGACTGGTTGGGCAAACTCCCATGAACCCTCAAGCACCCTGTGGAGGGTATAGAGCTGGTCCAGTGTTCCACGGCCGGGACGAAAACCGCATTGTTCCTCCTGAATCTCCCATATAATGACTTGAGGGACACGGTCGAAAGCCTTCTCCAAGTCCACAAAACACATGTGGACTGGTTGGGTAAACTCCCATGAACCCTCAAGCACCCTGTGGAGGGTATCGAGCTGGTCCAGTGTTCCTAGGCAGGGACGAAAACCACATTGTTCCTCCTGAATCCGGGGTTCGACTATTGGTCGTATTCTCCTCTCCAGTACCCTGGAATAGACTTTCCCAGGGAGGCTGAGGAGTGTGATCCCCCAATAGTTGGAACACACCCTCCAGCCCCCCCTTTTAAAAAGAGGGACCACCACCCCAGTCTGCCAGTCCAGAGGCACCGTCCCTGACTGCCACACAATGTTGCAGAGGCGTGTCAACCAAGACAGTCCTACAACATCCAGAGACTTGAGGTACTCAGGGCGGATCTCATCCACCCCCGGTGCTTTGCCACCGAGGAGCTTGCTAACTACCTCAGTGACTTCAGTCCCGGTGATGGATGAATCGATCCCCGAGTCCCCAGTCTCTGCTTCCTCTACAGAAGACATGACAGTGGGATTGAGGAGATCCTTGAAGTATTCCTTCCACCGCCCGACAATATCCCCAGTCGAGGTCAACAGCTCCCCACCTTCACTGTAAACAGTGTTGACAGAAAGCTGCTTCCCCTTCCTGAAGTGCCGAACGGTTTGCCAGAATTTCTTCGAGGCCGACCCGTAGTCCTCCTCCATGGCCTCCCCGAACTCCTCCCAGACCTGAGTTTTTGCTTCTACAAGTGCCCGAGCTGCCACACGCTTGGCCTGCTGGTACCCGTCAGCTGCCTCAGGAGTCCCATGAGCCAACAAGGCCCAATAGGACTCCTTCTTCAGCTTGACAGCACCCCTTACTTGCAGTGTCCACCACCGGGTTCGGGGGTTGCCGCCACGACAGGCACCGGCGACTTTACGGCCACAGCTACGGACGGCTGCATCAACAATGTCAATAATGGAGATTGAGAACATGGTCCATTCGGACTCGATATCTCCAACCTCCCTTGGAATCTTGTCGAAGCTCTCCCGGAGGCGGGAGTTGAAGACCTCCCTGACAGCGGGTTTAGCCAGACGTTCCCAGCAGACCCTCACAGTACGTTTGGGTCTGCCAAGCCTGTCCCACTTCCTTCCCTGCCAGCGGATCCAACTCACCACCTGGTGGTGATCAATTGACAGTTCAGCCCCTCTCTTTACCTGAGAGTCCAGGACATACCGCCGAAGGTCAGATGATACCACTACAAAGTCAATCATTGACCTCCGGCCTAGGGTGTCCTGGTGCCACGTGCACTGATGGACACCCTTATGCTTGAACATGGTGTTCGTTATGGACACACTGTGACTAGCACAGAAATCCAGTAACAGAACACCACTCGTCGCCATTCGGGCTGCGCCCGGCCAGGTCCCGTGGGCAAAGACCCAGCCACCAGGCGCTCGCCTTCGAGCCCCAACCCCAGGCCTGGCTCCAGGGTGGGGCCCCGGTAACGCCAATCCGGGCGACGTATGCTTACTCGATGACTTTTCTTTCATAGGGGCTTTTGAACCGCTCTTAGTTTGACCCGTCACCTAGAACCTGTTTGCCTTGGGACACCCTACCAACAACATAGCCTCTAGGATCATTCAGGTACTCAAACTCCTCCACCACAATAAGGTGTCGGTTCAAGGAGGAGTACTGAACCGACACCTTATCATTTTGTTTTTTTTTTTACTGAAAAACCTTCATAGAAAATGCCAAGACTGAGGAAATCGTTGAAAAGTTTCCAGCACGGAAGCTTCCTAAAATAGTTGGTATCTTCAAGCACTGATTTAATCATATTTGATTCAGTGTGTATTATTGCATTTGGAGCTAATACTTTTTGTTCCTCCTTTCAGCTTCTGTGGGAGATGAAGGAGCAATTCTTTGTAGATGCTGACAGCAAAATGGTCACAGAGCTGAATCAAATGGCAACAAAGATTGCATCAATGTGCGACCTAAAGGAGCGCTGCCAGAGGGTAATCGATGACTGCCTGGATGATTCAATAAGACAAGGTATCTGTATGTTTATCACAAAGCCACAATCTTCTGAAAACACCAAAACATCAGTCAAAAAATAGTTGTATTTCCTCAGGACTCATTCGGGATGCAGCAATTTTGTTGCTGCCTTCCATTTTTAGATAGGACTCATCCTTTCTGTACACTGTGTGGGAGGTAAATACTTAAGCTCAAAAACAATGTTTATTAACTGTGTTGTCTTGGAATAGGTGTTATCTACAGTATGCCAACACTGATGTCATTTCTCTTATTGCTTTGCTTTATTTGTAGCGAGTTTTACTTACTGATATGTGTTGTTGCATAGGAGCCAAATGTGCCGACTCCAGCAATGATGCTCCGTAATGCAGAGGAGGGAAACCCTTTGTTGGCACATGGGATAACCCAATACCTGGATGGTATACACGTTTTGACTGAGGACAGAAGCATGGACATATTACATGCCATGAGTGCATTAATGTCACTGTATTTTGTTTTTGGAGTCCAGTACCCAAAAGAACTGACAAAAACTTTCATTTTCATTGAAAGATTTGTTTTGGGTATCCAGGACCACAGTGCTATACCAATTTCAGTGAAGAGAATGTACAACTGTGTGGGTAGTAGTAAGTAGACTGGAGTATGTTGCAGCATGGGCTGCTTTTTTATTTTAATTTTGTGAAATGTGAGTTTAGTTAATATGAAATGGTCAAATTCCTACTGCTGCCCAGTACTGTGTTGCTAAATATTGATGAAAATTATTCTTTAGTCAATACATATGTTTGATCATTCAAATTTTGACGTTGCTGTACAGACTTCCTGAGTTTTTCATTTAAAATTACAGTAAGCAATGTTTTTTGTACCTGTTCAAAAACAGGAATTTATTTTTACTGAAATAAACATTATTTCTAGAACGTGAAAACTTTGTGAGGTTCCCTCACTTTCCTCTGTCACCATTATTATGTGCTCCTACGAATCTCATTGGATCCTGATTACTTTGTTATTTGTAGATGGCTTACTGCTTCATCTGGTGTAGTAAGTGGACCTTGGAATGATGCTACTAACCGTCTTTTTCTCTTCCCTCTCTGCTATGTCACCATTGCTGGAGATTACATGAATTCATCTGCTGAGGACTGATGTGACTGGCTTGTATCTGTCGTGTTGCTGATTCCACTGGTCCTATGTTCACGTTTGACCTATGCTTCCTACCTAGGACCTACACAGCCTCTCCTGTTCTGTTGGATTGTCCTCAGAGTCCCCTCCTTATCCATCATTATTCCAAGATTTTTGAATAAAATTTTTTCTCATTAAAAACTGTTTGAATGTTTTCTCTTAGTAAACATTGGTAATTGTAACATAGATTGGTAAAATGATGGATGAGCACAATATACAATATATGGGATTCAATAATGTTTTTGCCCGATCTATAGAATAAAATATGGTTCTTTATAGAACCCTCAGAGGACATGAGGGTTATAGGTGAAACCTATTTTTTTTTTTTTCATTTTCATAATATAAAAGGGTTCTCAGTGGAACCCCCTGGGTGAGTTCCAGATGAAACCCTTAGAAGGTGAAAAGGTTTTGAATGGATCACCCAGAGAAGGTTCCAGATGAAACCCTTAGAAGGTGAAAAGGTTCGGGATAGAACCCCCGGAGAATGTTCTGGTTGAAACCATACGCCCATACAAGGGTTCTCTGTAGAACCACTAATAGGGGGTTCTGGGTGGAACCTTTCACAGATGGTTCTAGGTATAACCCTTTATGTAGGGTTCTAGGTGGAACCTTTATAAAAGGTTCTACCAGGAACCAAAAAGGGTTCTCCTATGGGGACAAGCTGAAGAACCCTATATGGTTCTAGATAGCACCTTTATTTCTAAGAGTGTAGATGTTCTGATCATAGTTGCTTGGTCATTTTATAATTGAGAATCATTTTAATATATATATTGTTAATAAACTTTGGTACGTTTATTTTGGATTCCTGTCTCTGTCCGTGTGTTAGCGGACCTGTGAGCCCTATTCTTGGTGTCCCTGGTAATGGTTAAATCAGTACTTCCTGGGGGTGACATTCCCCTAGGTGGCGTTGTTGATAGTACACTACCATCCCTTGGTATATTGCCCACCCCCAACTTGCCGCATGAAGTTACTGAGACATTCTGGATACATCCTCCAAACCACAAAACCTCTCAAAACAAACAAACAAACAAACACACACACACACACACACACACACACACACACACACACACACACACACACACACACACACACACACGCGTACCTCGTGAACAGGGGACTGTCGCAGAACACCTGGGAAATGGTGACTGGTGTTTCTGGTCATTTTAAAAATACAAAACTAAAATGTTACACTTAGTTTTAAGGTCTTTTACTATAATATTACTTCAAATGTGAATTTTTATTTTTTTTAAAGAAGAAGCTAAGAGGGGACTTGGCGACGTCTACCTATCAAAGAGTGGACCTCCATAGACTACAGTGTGACTGTCTGTATCCATTCATTCACTTAATGAGTGTTAGTTTACTGCAAAGACTTTCTTTGTTTCTTTCAAAGTGTACATTTTAAAATAGATACTGACGGTCTAAAGATCAAGTTTGATTTGCAAATGTACCAGCAATTTTGTTTTACAGAACGAGGTTCAAAACAACATAACAAAAGAATTCTCTAATCCCTTCATGTAATGACACACAAGTTCTCTCTTGAATAGGATGGACCAACATTCAAACTCCACCATGTATAAAAACAAGAAATAAGCTAAACTTATTCAAATATATCCAATATATTTCATAATATTCTATTAAAATAAATCATCTCTACAAAATAATCTAATAATATTTTTTCAAACATTATTTTTTATTATGTTTTTGTAACAAAATATAAAGGCTTTAGGGGAAATGGCTTAACCATTTTCAAGCTTGACACTGTATTTATAATAAGGGC
>JBBMOE010000060.1:897360-952444 GCA_037975065.1 Chaetodon trifasciatus
TGAGAGCTCACATTTTGGAGCATCAGTGTTATTCACTTGAAAACCTGGCTAACAGTGATATGTGCCTGAATTACTGGGAGCTTGCATTATGGAGCATCAGTGTAAGGGTCATAGCACTGGTAATTCATGTTAAGGGAGCATTTGTAATACATAACATTAGCAATTCGTGTAAACATAGCACCACTGTGTCATAACATTGAAGCAATTTATTTCTATTTTTCTATTTTATTTTTTCTATTTTATTTCATTTATATGTAACAGTTTGATATGTTTGAGCTGTTTACTGTATGTAAAAGAACTCATCACTGAGGGTGGAAAGTCTGTACTACCATGGGGGGTGGGGGTGGGGGCTCTTATAGTGAGCTTATGAGACTTTTTATGTGATAAAGTCTGTTTATTATGTGGAAAGCCATTTCCGTTGTTGGAGTGCAGCAAAACGAAGAGAGAAACCCTCTGTTTAGGAGTGTATGTGTGGACCTAAAAGCACTTTAAATAAATTTATAAACTTTTAAAGTTAATTCAGCATTTTTGGACTGATTTCTATTTAGGGTTGTGAAGCATTGATGTGTTTTTACATACAAGCATAATAGCAAATTTGTAAATAATATGGTATATTTATAATATAAAATTAATGCTAATATATAAAATTGTTTCATTTAGTTTTTCAAAAGAATATTAATATAAAAGAAATATTAATTTCCCCTTTTTCATGCATGAGTTTGAATTTTGCTCCATAATGCACTTGTGTCATCATGAGCCATATAACAAGGGACCAGTATCATTCAGTACAGTGCAAGTGTGGACCTTTTTGAGAACCTTGGGGACACAACTACGTAAATAAATTGATTGAAACAGTATTTTTTTTAGATCTAGTAAAAATCGGATGAACTTAAAATAACTAATCTTAACACTGCCTTGTAATCTTAACACTAATCTTAACACTCCATGATGTACTTGTGTCATCACGAGCCATATAACAGGGGACCAGTATCATTTGGTACAGTGCAAGTGTGGACCTTTTTGAGAACCTTGGGGACAAAATTACAATTTTACAACTTAAAAAAAAAAAAAAAATCCTGCGATTGTGAAATGTGGTCAGACCAGTATTTTGGGAATAACAAAATGAGTATAGTCTGTTATCAATTTGTTTTTTTGTGATTCATTTAAACTAAAATAGTGTCTTACTGCTGAAAATTTTATTTCAAATTTTTCCCCTCCTTTTTAGATTCTAAAACATTGATTTATATGGTGCATCCTAGGTAACCCTTTATTTTAATACAGTGAAATCTAAGATGACCATTAAAGCTGCACGTACCGACCCAGCTAAGTGTGGGCTTGGGTGTGTGAGTGTTTAAGTACCTACTCATGACTGCCTCTACTGGTTTGAACAATGAATTTCAACAACCCATTACACAGCTTGAGGAGTGTGAAAAGTGACGTGTGTGTAATGGGTAGTTGAAATTCATTGTTCAAACCAGTAGAGGCACTCATGAGTAGGTACTTAAACACTCACACACCGAGAGGGGACCTCTTGGAAAAAAGTTAATAAACGTTACCAGAGCATGTTAGACATGATTTTAGGCTGATTTAAGGTATGTCCAAGATGTCCCCTGTTAGTTTTCAAGTCCACTGTTGGTGAATGTGACGACGCCCAAGTCCACACTTAGCTGGGTTGGTAAGTGCACACACACACACACACACACACACACACACACACACACACACACACACACACACACACACACACACGCATATACACACAAACACACTCGCATGCACACACACGGCACATATAACCTTTGTGAGTTATTCACTGCATTTAACTGCGACTGACTTTTACAGCCAGACTAACATGGCTGAAGCATGATGGAATAGTGGAAACTGTTGTAGGGCCTCAGATTAAGAAGAATTCAACAATTGACTCTTCTTCTGTGACGCTATCAAAGGCCTTTCCAGCAGATTGTGTAATGAAGAAAATTGAGTTTTTGAGGCTATAAATGCTGAGATGCTGTCTGTGAACAAACATTTGCTGAGTTAAGGGAGGGTCTATTCACTGTTGTGTGTCATGTTGCGACCTAGAATGAGGGTAGTCTGGCAAAAAGCTGACTGGAAAAAGTGTAAGTTATCCTCCAAAATCAACAAAAGGTAGCAAGACAGAGTCTGTTTGATGAAAACAAATAAAGTGTTTTATTGCCCATGAAAAGTGGGGCAAATACTAGAACAAAATGCAACAAAAAAACTACTTACAAAGAATCACCGTCAGAACAAGGGCACCACATCCCTTCTCTGACTGCCTAGGCAGTGTATATCCTCTCCATTTAAAGGCTAAACTATTCGTAGCATGTTGCCTGGCTAACATGTGGCGTCTGAAATGGGTGATGGTGTGGTGTGCTGGTGTGATGTGTTACCAGTGGCAGGGAAAACTGCCACAGTGTGTTATGGTTGTTATCTGCCTTAATTAGTCCCGCGTTAATGTGGATAGAGAATTTTGATGATATGGAGCGATAATCAAGCTGTTTGCGCAAATTAAGTTGTTGTAGTCCTGAAGTGGTTCTCCTCACCTTACAGTTATTTTCTAGTCAATTTGATCTGTTGAATCTTGTACAATGTTATGATGCTGTATGCCCATCTTTACAATATTACAACTATTTTTGAAAATCTTGACTGTTTTATTGTCTAAACTGTATCTAAATGTCTCAGAACTGTCTTTTTTCAAGGTTTACTTTCTTGTCACCTTCAACCACATCCTATGGTCATTGTGATATAAGCATGGAACTTTGGAACTATGGAAATTTGCGATTTTACAGCAGCAACAGGGAAAGCGTAATTGTAAGAAGCATCAGTTAAAAAAGCAAGATGAGCTGAGGGGGCATCCCAGGACACAGCCGGCCTTCTTAACCAGTCTGTCTCTCCCACTGCTGCTGCCCTAGCAGACCACTCCATAGAAGACGGCTGGTGCCACAGAATCCAAAAAAGTCCTCAGGATTGCCCCCTGCTCTCCAAAAGACTGAAGTCTGCGCAGCAGAAACACTGAGCTCTGGCCTTTCTTATTTGCCTTTCTTTTTCTGTGTATTGTGAGTCCAATCCAGTTTATTATTCAGGTGAACACCCATGTACTTGTAAGATTCCACCTGTAGCGAATTCACAAAACAAAAGAGTCGCTGAGAGGCTGAGGCCGGGCCTTTCCCTTGTCTGACGTGCTTAACAGAAAAAATCACTGAGATACGAAAAATAAGTTTAACCTTTTATTAAAGAAAAAGAATGATTAACTTATGATACTGTGCACAAACTCATAATCAAAGTAATCACAGTGATGAAAGAAAATAGCGGTCAACAAAAAATACAGCGACCCTGCTCACCCTCTTTCTTTGTCTCTCTGGCCACACAGGTGAGCAGGTGCCTATATTAACGTAACATCCCTGCCCATATCCATTTGACCTACTTCCCTCATCCACGTGATCACAACAAACCTAAATAATATCATAAACAATAACAAACACCACCATTCAAATTTAAACTGTCATACACCTACAAAAATAACTCTGAATTCATTCATGGCTCCTACACCACCATTTCAATATTTATTCTTTAGATGTTTACTGGTGGCTGAAACTAGATTGTTTGCACCCAGTTGTTTTTTCCAGCACTGATCTGGAGGTGGTTCTGCGGGCACAATTCACAAATCTCTGGGTCAGTTCTCTGGATTCTCTGTAATCCCAGTTGGAATTTTGTATAAAGTAAAAACATTTTCATTTACTTTCAAAATGTATTTGCTGTTGCAAATTAGTACAGTTTATACATAAAAGCATAATTAGAATCTTCTCCACTTATACACAAAGATATTAAACTTCAAGATTCATGTTCCCCAGAGGATGGACTTTTTCTATTTTTGATACTCCATGAATTTCTTCTGTTGCCAGCAGCCAAAATTCATTTGTGTATAACATATGACAAGTCTTGGAGTTTAATGTGTTATCCTTGACATTTTGCTGAAATGTGTGACGTGGGGTCCTGTCTCTCTTTCTATCAAACTAAACAAAAACATATAGCACAATTCATTGAACACAATTATGCTCTTCAAAATATATCTGTACATGTCAGTCATAGCACTGAGAGTTTTTTGTTTGTTTGTTTTTTGGTGCAGCCCCCTTTTTTCCTTTTTTCTTTCTTTTTTTTTTTCTTTATTGGCACAAAACTATTGGCACAGTTACTGCTTAACTGTTTGAGCAGTAAAACTTGCACTGACACACTTTGCATCAGTTTAGTCCTTCCAGAATCAATTGATTTCTCTTGTGTCTTTACATTGACTTTATATGCAATTGATCTGCCTCTGAACTTCACTTTATATTTATTCTGAATACATCCTCACACTTAAGTATCAAGTTTGTATGCACTTCTTTTTTTAGTCCAAAAAACCTAGAAACATTATTTCCTAAGGACCAGAAAAGAGCTTTCTGTCTGGCTTTTTAGAAGCGCTATTGCAACAACTTACAGATATTGGGGTGAATTACAATTACATTATAATATTTAGTGATAAAATTTAATGAAAACTTATTTATGCAAAATCTGTAAGGTAGCACTTAAATGTCAGTACAGCATTTTTATTGCAGCTCAAATGTTCCATTCTCTGTAGCAATGATTAAGCTGAGGTAAATAAATAGGGATTTACAGGTTTGGCAGTCAAATTCCAAACTTGGAATACATGTGTAATGGGGCTAAATCTGCATCAATAAATGAAGTAAGAACTTCATGGCAACTAAAAAAATCATGGTTTTGTTTCACACTATTAATGTTTCTATGTTTAAGTGAACTGGAATACCTTTCTCACAATTTAGCTCCCTGTTAATTGGCAGCATATGTGTAGAGGTGTTAATGCAATTAGGCAGCAAATACCACTGAGAATGTCACATAAGGATCTAGTTTGGTGCTCAGTACTATTTGTGTAAAGTGATTGCATATTATTGCTGATCTGGTTTGGCAGGTTTCAGACGCATGTCAGTAATCTGTTTCCTACCTCCTTGTTAGTTCTGATCTAACAGGATTGTTAAATCCATAGGAAACATGTAGCAAGGAGCACTGGACTTGAAAAAAAAGAGGCTTCATGAAATTATCATGTATCCAGTCGAAATGCTCAATCATGTTTGTCACCAGCGCAAACCATAGTCTTCCTTAAAAAGAGTCCATATATAGATAGCCAACGTGGTGACCTTGTGTTTTCTGTTACTGAAGTGCTATTGATTTGACTTAGTTTTGTGGACACATGCTGGCTCTGTCTTTCTCTTCGAGTTTGAGTTTGAATTTGGTTTTGGGTGCATTCTGAAATCTGTGAGACACATTTTTTTCCCAAATATATTGGAAGGAAACTTAAAACTTTTTTTTTTTTAAACTTCAAATCATATTTTATTTTCTCACTGCTGATTGAAGTCCTGCAACAGCACAAAACTTAACACCAAAGCTTCACATTGTTATGAACCCTAGCTCATGGTGGAAAAAGGGAAGCAACATAAACCAGTTAGGATTGATTAAAGCAAAGTTATTTATTATAAAGGTAAGGAAAATGATATTTACAAACAAAAACCTGAGGCAATTCTAAAGGAAATGGGCCTTGCGAGTGCTGATAAATCAAAAAACAATCAAAACCAAAAGAGGACTTTCTGAAGCTACAGCTAATTAACAAGAAACAATCCAAAAACAAAACCCTCTCTGCTTAACAAAAATTTAACATAAACAGCAAATCAGCACCCCTTCCTCCTAATGTGTGCTAAACAAGGTCTTCACTACCTCTGTGTAAACTATTAACATCAGTGGTTGAAACTGGCCCTGGCCCAGTCCTTCTCATAATGCAAAAATGGCTCTCACACTAGCAATACAGCCACACACAAATGTCATGTCTGGCGCGCTGCCCTTCAGCTGTGCTGACTGCTGGTCTGCTCGAGCCTTTCAGCATCCAGTCCTCAATTGGCGCCTGGGGATTGGTGAATGGGTCCTGACACTGCATCAATTCAGCGAGCGGACAGCCAAAGGTGGGAGGTGGGAGGCGGAGGGAGACCACACCTCCATGACGAGCCAATGCCGCGCTGAGGTCCACTCCGCCTATTCCACATGCATGCTCCTTTGGTGCACGGCAGGTTAAATGAAAGGGGGGAGAACATTGGTGGCCGTAACACACATGATCAATTTATCTTTTTGGCTTTGTCTGTGCTCTTTCCAGTTGTGTGAAGTGGGCTTGGCCAGTTGGATAGAGGTGATGTCATGTATTTCTATTCAACATCTGGAATTTAGCAGCATTTCAAATAAAATGTGATGACAGTTTTGTGGTAGTGTGTTTGTTTGTGAGTGTGTGGTAGTTATTCTGATATATTACCTTTATTTTGGGATTAGTATTTTGGTTGTCCATTTTAAATGGATTGTTGTGTTACCCAGGGACTGCTTGCATCCGGCCCTCTAAATATATTAATCATTTTGGGTTTTTAAGCATTGTTGTCCACCTTTCAAGCCACAAGAATGCAGGGCACACTAAAGAAATGTATTTCATCTTTGTTCCAAAATATTAAGTTGTTTTGTAAAATTAAGTTAATAACATATGAAATCTAAGTATTTTACCTAATTTACAGTGATAATTGATCATCGATGCTACATGCATAATGTTTTCATAGTAAATGAAAAAAAATGATCAACTCTTATATATGTTGTATCATCACAGTAGCAGAAATAAGAAATGATCTGGGGACAATAAAAGTATTTGAATCATAATGCAAAACAAATGTTACCATGAACAGGCACTAAATACTATTGACCCAATTGCAAAAGTTGTCTTTATAATGTCCACAGACAAAAAACTACCAAGCAATCTCTTCAGTAATCTACATTGTATGGGCTGCAGTTGGCCATGTAAGTGAAATGTGGAGACAAGCAAGTATGTATGAGGACTGTTATCAGCAGCATCCAAGTTGAATCAGGTTGAGTGTACAGTTTTATGAATGTGTGCATACAGCAAAGGTAAGTCCCAAAGGTAAAACATAAATCTGGTTAAAACAAGCAAAACTTTGTCACACATCACTTGTGTAAGTTGTGTAATACTATAATATTTCCAGTTACATGACTGCCTGTTAGCTTGGTAACATATAAAAGCTGA
This sequence comes from Chaetodon trifasciatus, assembly GCA_037975065.1. Classification (NCBI taxonomy): domain Eukaryota; kingdom Metazoa; phylum Chordata; class Actinopteri; order Chaetodontiformes; family Chaetodontidae; genus Chaetodon; species Chaetodon trifasciatus. The sequence continues at coordinate 904,496 of JBBMOE010000060.1, forward strand.
GAATGTGAGAGCCTTTGTCAGTGTTGGACTTTAGACTGCTAGAATATGGCTTTTGCCAGGAGGCAGTACATACCAATGAAGCAACAAACTTGAGCAACCTGTCTGAAAACAACATACACTTCTTTACTAACTAATCTGTTCTGTCCTATAAAACAGATTAGTTTGATGTATCAGCCGATTGAATGTTATAATGCTAATATATACATACATTTTATGTGCTTATAAAAGCAGTATTATTGAGTAAAGTAAACTCATACCACAGCCCACAGTAGTTTTGGCAGAGGGCTTGCATGCAAATTGTATGCATGTATGTCGGAAACTCTCACTCCAGCTCCTGCTTTAGGCTTGGTAAATGTTAATGTAATGTGTCCTTTATTTGTCATTCAACAACACAGGATTGTAAGTTGTACAACAAAATACAAGCTGTATTCCCTCTACATGCAAAACAAACAAAGAAAAAGACAAAACAAAAAACTTGCTGTACCTGCCTCTACTTGCTCTAGAGCTCTGTTGATGTAAAAAGGTGCACCTGTCTTCATCAGCTCCTTTGTTTGTTGTTTTTGTTGTTTGCTGATGTTGAACAGTGGCTTATTCTCTGTGCACCACCCTGCAAGATTGTTCTATTACTCAAGATATGAGTTCTTGTTTGAAATCCAGCTAGTGATGTTGGTGTCATCCGCAAACTTCATAACAGAGTTCTCTCTGTCTGGGGAAGTGTAGTCATGGCTGTGCAGTGCAAGGGCGGATTTTGAATTTTTTAAATCATGGTCCATAAAGGGGCTACACAGAAGGGCCAATTATGTGCAACATCCATGCTAATTTCCTTACTCAGTAAGTCATTCCTTGTTTGCAAATAAGGAATGTATCTTGAACAAAGATACAAATATGATTGAACATATTTTCAAATTGACCCTTGTTGAAGCACACTGTGTACTTCAAAAAATCTTTTCATATTTATTGTATTTTAAGCCCTTACCAGTCCTGTAAATTTTTGCCTAAAACACCTATCCAAGGCATACCCAAAGTAAGTTGATAGCTTCCTAAACCATTTGGAGAACATGCATGGCTTTGACCTCTTTCGATAAGTAACACTGAACTTTTATCTGCAGCAACCAGAATCACTGTAAGTGGTACTGTTAGGTTTAGATTATTAATTTTAAATAGGACCCAAGGGGCAGACACAAAACACGGAAAGAACCCTTAAACAATAATTTAAATAACAATGATGGGAGCTTGGATCATGGCAGTGCAGGTATGTGCAGCGGCTCCTTGCTCTCTAGTTTGGTGCTTAATTGTGTGGTTTTCATTTTGTTTTGTGTTGCTGCCATGGCAAATATGTATACACTTGTCAAGACCTGGTACTCATCGGATTACAATACAAAGTCGACATCGCTACCAATTATTGAAGGACCCATAACATACCCGAGGACATCACCAGACCACCGGGATCCCCTATCAGGACCAATATCAGGACTTTAAGGAAGTCTTCAGCAAGGCCAAAGCTACCTCTTTGCCCCCTCATCGACCATATGACTGTGCCATTGAGCTTCAGCCCAGCTTGTCTCCACCCAAGGAACGTCTGTACTCTCTGTCAGCACCCGAGAGAGTAGCCATGGAGAGCTACATAAATGAGTCATTGGCAGCAGGCATAATCCGGCCATCGTCTTCACCAGCGGGGGCAGGCTTCTTCTTTGTAGTGTGACCAACCCCAATGTGAGGGTCTCTGTCTAAACCCACAAACAATTTATTTCACAGGTACAAGGAGAGCCAGAGACGTGCATTCAAGTCAAAAATCATTTATTATAAAAAAAAGGGTGCAATGCTGGGGGGCGGTAATGAACCTGAAGAAAAAAGAAGACAATGATAAGTTTAAGATAGGTACCTTTAATGCTACACAATGTACTAGTATTTAAAATTGTAAAATAGTAGAACCAACTGATTACAATAAGAATAAGGACAACAGGAGTGTAAAATACACCACCTAGGAGAAAGTAATCTGGGCAGGGTACTCACCGCGGGGAGATACTATTACAGAACCCAATGTCAACCACCACGTGCACATCGTGATCACTGCAAATCACTGCAAGGCACTACAAAGCACGGCAACTGACACTGCAAAAAATGAAGCAAAGCTACAAACTATTTTTGGTGCTCACCACACTTCAGACCTACCACACTGCATGCAAGGAAGGGTGTGTACCCCGCCAAAACTCCCTGCAGATCCTCCCACTGCCTGACAACCAAAGAAAAGAATATATAAGGTTAATGCTCGGTTGGCTCTGATTCACAGTTACAAGAATCAATGTACACAAAACAATAAAAATCAGTGATTAAAGCAAGGACATGTGACACTGAGCAGCTTAGGACGAGTTGAGTTAAAGTCCACAACAATAAAAACTACAGGATGTAGTCACTTCTGCTGGACCTCATGGAACACCGGTCCAGGCAAAGCAGCAGCCTAGCCCTAAATCTTCTTGCTCTGGGGCAGTGTGGGACACCGACGCTGATGGAGCTGACTGGTTCTACACAGTGACTCGATAGGAGAAAGGTGAAGGCCGCCCGTGTCCTAAGGGGTTGAATTGAGTACATCACTAATAATACTAGAATATTGTAAGATTAAGGGCCAGATCAAACAGTGGCTTACCTCTTCAGCATGGGCTACAAAGCATGCATCAGACTGGGTCGAGAGAGCACAGCTACACCACTATTCTGTATAAAAGTACTGGTTAGATTCCCCACAACATACACAGTAAGGTTTGACTTGAAAATCTCCCTTACCTGCACAAACAAAGCAGCCCCACCACACATCTACCAGGCCTCGGACAAAAAGCAAAGAAGCACTGATTGCTTGCACCTGTCCTTAAGAGAGCTCTCCCTGGCCCTGCCTACAAAGGGTGATGCCCCTACCCTAGGTGCCAGCCCTCACAATAGGAAAGAAGGATGGTTCACTGAGACCATGTATTGATTACGGGGACCTGAATGACATCACTATAAAGAATCGTTATCCACTTCCCCTCATCTCATCCGCCTTTGAACTACTCCAAGGTGCTACCATCTTCACTACGCTAGATCTCCGTAATGCCTACCACCTGGTTCGTATTTGGGAGGGAGATGAGTGGAAAACAGTCTTTAACACTATACCTGGTGATGCCCTTCGGACTCACTAATGCTTTGGCTGTGTTTCAGACTCTGGTAAACGTCATCCTCAGAGACATGCTAAACTGCTTCGTGTTTGTTTACCTTGATGACATACTCATCTCTATGATCACAGGAGGAAGACATTCATCGCATTCAGACAGTCCTGCAGCGCCTTCTGGAGAACTCACTTTATGTCAAGGCTGAGAAGTCTCCAACCAGAAGCTTCACCCCTGTGCCTGCTTCTCTCAACGTAACTATGACATTAGTAACCACAAACTATTAGCGGTCAAATTGGCGTTGAAGAAATGGCGACATTGGCTCAAGGGAACCAGGACACCCTTTCAGGTCTGGACCAACCACAAGAACCTAGAGTATATCTGTACAGCCCAGTGTCTCAACTCCAGGCAGGTTCTGTGGTCACTGTTCTTTACTCGGTTCAACTTTTGTTTGTCATCTTCTGCAGGATTCTGAACCTCCGACAAAGTGGATTCCCTCCTTGGGGGTCCCTCTGCTCATCCTGTGCTGGAGGACGACAGAGAGATGTTGGAGGAGTACTAACCCTCCGCCAGAACCCTCCCACCCTGCCCTGTTTCAGACTTTTGCCGTCCCTTGAGGGGAGGGTTCTATCACATCAGCCAGCTCCTTATCTGCTGCCACTCTCTCCCTCATCTGCACACCAGATGACACAAATCACAACCAGTGCCATACTTAAGTGGCTCCCTCACACTCACTCTTCGCCAGATTGTTCTAAGCCCTTATGCAAGACTCTCCAATGTTTACTTTCGGACAGATTCCCCAGTTTCGACCCAGCCTGCCTTTGACCTCGTTCTGCTCTCCTGTTCCCGGTGAAAACCCTTGTTCTGTGACCCTGACAACAAGTTTTGCCTTGCCCCCTCTGGACCATAGTATCTGTGAGATGCTGCGTTACATAGTGCCATTGAGTAACAGAAGCTTTAACACATTGAAATAGAAGGGTTTTTTTCTATGTAAATATGTGACCTGCCTCGAGAAAACCAGCAACAAATCGGCCCGGCACAAGTTGTGTAAACAAGGAAAAATCTTTTAAAAAAAAAAAAAAAAAAAAATTGTGATTTTCGTTTTTTTGCAGAATATGTAAGTTGAAATCATGAAGAAGCCAATCTTTGTTTCAAATAACAGTATTGGGGGCCTTAAAACCATAAACTTTGTATTTAAATTTGGGTTGTTTTAGCGGAAATTCTCGGTCCTAGTTGGGGGTGTGGTGATTGTAGTATAATTTTTTCCAGCAGATATGTGATGATTTAAAGAGAATTGAGTGAAAACACTGTAATTAATGGTAGATGATAGTAGCTGATTTGTTGAGCATGATATTGTAAGTGAAGATGATATAATGTGATATTGTGATAATAGTTCATGTGCTTAGAGTGCTGCAGTTGCTATAAACATGACACTACAGAGAAGTGAAGGAGAAGCAGAAAGATCATGAAATCACAGGGCACCCTTATCAGTTTCCTATGGCCTTGTAGGTGCCTCTACAGCAGCTTATCAGGCCCTCTGGCCTTGTGGGTGTCTCTACAGCAGCTTTTGTGTGTGGCTTTGTGCCTCTCTTATGGTTTGAACAAAGTCTTTAAATAAGTATTCTTTTACAATCCGTGTCTTAATATTTTGCTATAACTACTGATTGAATATTCTTATAATCACTCTATGGTTTAATATTTAATCTCACCATGATTTAATATAATCTCAAAAGTGCACTTAAAGGCAATAGTAGTGTGTGATATGCCTTAATACTTTGTAAGATTGTTCTTTGCCTATAATGAAGTTTGTAAACTAGAATTTCTCAAATAAGACATATGAAGATATGTGATAGCTGGGGAAAATGCTATAACCAATGGTAGCTGATAACAATTAATTGAATGAACCTGATATTGCAGAAATGAATTGTTAGGATGTAATCTGTGATTGGAGCTGACTTATTAAGAGTAATATTGTAGTAACAGCTGATTCGCCAAGTGTAACACTATAGGAAAAGTGAAGAAATTCTGAAATTAACTAATCTCGTAGAGAATCCTTATTAGGGGCTATGCAGGTGTCTCTGCAGCTGCTTTTTGGTCTTGCAGGTGTCTCTGCAGCTGCCTTTTGACCTTGCAGGTGTCTTAGCAGCTGCCTCTTCTTTGGGGGATGAATAGTATAAAAGACAGGGCGCAGCCCATTGTAAAACGGAGCTGACCGGGATTGCATGCTGTGCGTTTCTGTGTGTGTTCCCCTTTATTATCGATAATAAAGTAATTTGCTCGTCAGACTTCTGACTTCTGCAGATCATTATTGGATCTGCAGAAGTCAGAAGAAGTTAAGAAGATTTTTTCCTGAAATAATTGGACGGCTAAATTTGAGTGTTTTTTCTTATTTTTGCCTGCTGTGGTTTGTTCATTTGGCCTTCACATTCCACGACACGATTCAACAGTAAGTTAGCAAACTGGCTTTCTTGGCTATTCACATGCTTCTGTTCTTTTTTTGGCCAAACAGCTGCACGTTAAAAGGGAACCACATGGCTACTTATGCAGCTTCTGATTATGCCGACAATGATCTCGCTTCTGATTCTGAACCCGAACTAGAAGATGAAACTGAAGAAATCGATGAGAGCGACTGAATTACACTGGAGAACATCCGCATGCGGACATAGCGGCTCCTCTCTGTCCTGATAATGTGGTGTCTACATGTTTGTCTTCGTTGGTGTGTTCGAGTGATTTTATGTTTTCACTGTGCTTGTTTGTCCCAATGCGCACATACAACCGTGGGACTCTTTTTGACATCGGCAACACAACAATCTGCAAATTAAACCCGGCACACACTAAGGAGTGACTCAACCTCTGCCTACTCCGGTGGCCCATTTCGACACCGACCCCCACTACTGCAGCGCACCTGCAGAGGAAGCGCCGCAGGCCGTGCGAAAGGGGGTGGAAGCGGGCAAATCGCGGGGGTATCTGGGCTAGGCTAGCGGCAAATCCACACAAGCCAGCTTTACCATCTATCGTACTCGCCAATGTACGCTCCTTGGACAACAAACTGGACTATATATGCCTTCTGAGATCGACCCAGCAGACCATGAGAGAGTGCTGTGTTATCGTTTTTACAGAAACATGGCTCAATAACAGCATACTGGACTCCGCCATCCAGCTGGACCGGTTAACATGCTACCGAGCAGACAGACCCGCGGCGGCAGGGTCTGTGTTTATATCAGGGATGCTTGGTGTCAAGACGTTGTGGTGATTTGTAGACACTGTTCAGTCTGTTGAGTTTCTGATCATCAAGTGCCGGCCTCTGTTAATGTCCTGTACATATAGCGGCATTGACAATAAAGTTGACTTGACTTGACACATTCAGCTCATTCAGCAACAGACTGATCCATCCCACTGCACCACAGAGTGACAGAATTTATTTTATTTTATTTAATATTAGAAATAAGTATCTACATTTGCTCCTTCTAACTCTTAAGTCTATTACCTTTCTTGTTTTTCATTTTCATTCAGGGACTTTTTGTAACAAAAGAATTTCCATTTCCATTTGATAACCATTGTTCAAACTACTACAATAGTTTCTGTCCTGCAGGCTAATAGATAGCAGGTGTCACTGACAGCTAGACCAGTAGGGGGTTGGACTTATGTAAATGAGATGCAATGAGCAGCACTGTGTTACCTGGCTGCCCCAGGTGAGAATCTTTCAGGCTGGATTTCTCCCTAAACTAGTTTGAGATGTGCCTACATTCAAATGGCCTCATCTTCTTCAAATATTTTCATTTCCATGTGTTAGACATCGTTGGAGAGCTTAGAAACTACACTTTCAGAAACTGTAAATAACTCAAAATGCCCACTGGGAGACTTGTTGCTGATTTTCTCATGGCTGGTCACATATTATTTTGCAAATACATAGCTGGAAAACACAATGGGACCATGGCATGAAGCTTTACCCAAATCCAAGTTCAATCAAAACAGATAATGTTTTCTCAAATGCTATATCTAGGCATCCTAAAAAAGACAACTTATTATGTATTCATCAATATAAATATATATTTTTAAATGATGAAATCTAAAGTCTATCTGTGTTTATGTTTAAGGTATCTGTGCCTATAATATGGCTATATATCTTTATATTGGGACAATTATTTGTATCTAGCACCTCAAATTGTGTGTAATATCTCTATCATCACTGCAATCCTTCATTTTAAAGGTCCCATATTATGAAGCTTTTTCAATAAATTACATAGATCTATGATTTCCATAAAACATGTTTTTGAAGCTGTTTGCTGGAAAAGCTTTTCGGAAAAGAATCTCATCTCCCTCGATTTCCCTCTGTTTCAGTCCCTTTCAGAATGTGCTATTTCTGGTGTCTGTAGCTTTAAATGCAAATGAGCTGCTGCTGCCCAACCTCTGTTAACGTGGTAACGCGGAGAGCGTAGACTTATGTAGCACTACCTGTGTGAAATAATGGCAATGAACAGACCGAGTACTTTTGTAGTTCACCTGTACATGTTCGAACCTGAATCGGATCCTGAAGGGAGGGAAGGCTCCTACAGAACCTCAGACTCAAAGAATTTAGCAGGACACTTCTAAATGGTTAGTCAAAAAATTTCTTACTATTTTTTTCCTCTTCAATACAAGCGCTGCCTGTACAGGGGGCAGCGTGAGATGCCCGCAGTTCAGCTCTTCAATGCTCACGCTAGGAAGCACCGATTTTAACTTGTAGCATACCAGAATGAAGGGGAGAAACTCAGTAAAAGCCTTTACCAAGCATTGCCACCCAAACGAAATATAATTCAAACCCCAAGAAATTGTATGGTCATGTAACAAAAACACAAAAATAGTGTATGTCCACTTCAGCACGTCATGCAAACCACACAAGCCTGGTGTCATATAAAAGTAGAGAGTCCGAAGGTCCTGGTCGTTCAAGGTCCACATTTCCTGTAGAGCATTTTTGAAATTTGCGGTTGGAGGAATGTAAGCAGCAGCAACAAAAACACTGGTGAATTCTCTTAGGAGATAATATGGTCAACATCTTAAGATTAAAAATTCTGAAAAACTATTTGGAAAACATTGTCCATCAGCTTTGACTACAGTTGAGCACCAAGCATTGTTGATAGAACAGAGAGACTGCCTCCCCTCATCTTGAGAGTGTCTTGTGTTCTGTCTTGTGTTGTTGTGTTCTGTCAGTACAGAATATGCTCTGCCCAGCAAGTAGATAAAGTAGTTAGAGATGTGGACAGTCTCTGATTTCCTGTTGCTGAGTCTGAGTCTTATTTCACTCATTTCATTTTCCCGTTACAGAACATTAGCCAGAAGTAGGCCAGGTACTGAAATAGCCTTTGGTTTCTTTAGTTTGACCTGGGTTAGCTTAGCTGTATCCTGGTTCTCATCCCAGGGTGGTCACACAGGGTGGGAAACAGACCAATATAATGGGGAGCCAATTTTTGGGATTCGCACCGGCGAACGTGCTCCTGGACAGACGGCACTGCGATCCTCCCCTCCTGATCAGGGAAAAGCAGCAGTTGAAATCCCAGCAAGGCCTCGAAGGGAGAGAGGTTGGTAGCTGAGGTGGTCAAGGCATTGTGCATGTACTCGACCCATGGGAGGTGCTCCGCCCAGTCGGAGGGATTTTGGGCTGCCATGCATCGTAGTGTGGCTTCCAGGTCCTGGTTGGCTCGCTCCGTCTGTTCATTTGTCTGCGGATGGTAGCCTGGTAGAGGCACCCAGTGCAGTACAGAAATTTCTCCACACCTGAGAAACAAATTGTGGGCCTCTGTCAGACACTATATCAACAGGAATTCCATGCATATGGAAAACCTGTTGGACTAAATGGCCAGCAGTTTCTCTAGCCGACGGTAACTCAGACAACGCCACAAAATGGACTGACTGATGAGAGAACCGGTCCACGATAGTGAGAATGGTGTTATTACCTTTGGATCATGGCAGGCCGGTGATGAAGTCAACAGTGATGTCAGACCATGGGCGGTGGGGAACCAGGAGAGGCTGGAGGAGAGCAGAGGGAGGCGGTGCGATGCCTTACCCCGGGCACAAACTGCACACGCCGCGACGAATTCTCTGACATCCATTTCCATGGCTGGCCACCAAAACTTCCTCCTGATGAAGCACAGTGTCCGGGTCATGCCCAGATGGCAGGCTAGTCTCAATGAATGCCCCCACTGCAGCACCTGGGAGCATGCGCCCATGGGGACGAAGAGAGAGTGAGGAGGGCCGCTACTGAGGTCCAGTTCCGTGCGCTGGGCTTTGTGGACTAACACTTCCCTGGAAACTGCGGCCACCACGTGGGTCGGGGGCAGGATGGTCTCAGGCTCCTCCTCTGCCTTGACCTCTGACTGTGAAAACTGACGGGACAAAGCATCGAGCTTAGTATTATATGAACCAGGTCTGAAAGTCATAGTGAAGTCAAAACAAAGGGTTGCTTGGCCCCCTCCAGCCAGTGACTCCACTCCTCTAGCGGCAACTTGACCGCCAGCAGCTCCCGGTTCCTCATGTCGTAGTTCCTCTTCGTGGGACCTAGCTTCCAGTAGAACAACGTGCAGGTACAAAGATGCTGGTCCGGGCCCAAACACTAGGACAACACTGCCCTCACTCCGGTGTCCAAGGCGTCCACCTCCACCAAGAACTGCTTGGTGGGATCAGGCTGGACAAGAACAGGCACAGCAGTGAATAGTGTCTTAATCAGTCTGAAGGCTTGCTCCGCCTTCTGAGACCAGGAGAATTTCTGCTTAGTGGAGGTGAGGTGGGTGAGCAGCACCACCACGTGGCTAAAGTTCTTTATGAAGCACCTGTAAAAGTTAGCAAAATCAGAATATTGTCCAGATAAACAAATGCAAAGTGATGTAGACAATCCCTCAAAACATCATTCACCAGGGCCTGACTAGATATTCAAAGTGCCCTAACGGCGTATTAAATGCTGTCTTCCACTCATCCTCCTCATGGATACGCACCAGATGGTAAGGATTTCTCAAATCTAATTTGGAAAAGACAATCACCCCCTGGAGGGGCTCGAACGCAGCCGAAAGAAGTGGCAGAGGATATTTGTTCTTAACGGTAATATTGTTTAACCCACGGAAATCGATGCATGGATGGAGTGATCTGTCCTTCTTCTCCACAAAGAAAAACCCTGCCCCAAGTGGCGAGGAAAAGGGCTGGATGATGCCTGCTATCAAAGACTTACCTATGTATGTCTCCATAGCCTCCTGCACATGCGACAGGAGGGCAGTGGGGCTCCCGACAGATGGTCTATGGAGCAATCATAGGGCCTGTGGGGAGGCAGAGACCGGACCTTATCCTTGCTAAAGGCTTCAGCTAAGTCATGGTAACACTGGGGAACCGAAGAGAGATCCGGGGGACTGGTATCCTCCGGGCTCTCTGCTCCAGACGAGGGAGGAATAGCCGAGCGCAAACAGATGGCGAGGCAAAACAAGCTGCAGCCCACAATCTTACCGGTAGACCAATCAATGTGAGGATTGTGTTTCTTGAGCCAGGGGTGACCTAAAACAATACGAGCAGAAGGAGAAGACAGGACTTTAAAACACAGAGTCTCATGATGATTTCCAGAAATGACTAATTGGGAGGCGTAGTATGATGGGTGATAACAGTGACAAGCTTACTGTCTAATGCATTTACATTAATGTTTTTAGACAAAGAAATGAGAGGGATGCCTGCCCGAAATGCGAACTCCGAGTCGAGGAAATAATCCTTGGCCCCAGAGTCTACCAAGACCCGTAGTGGCCAAGCACCACTTGCGGAGGTTAACGTGGCCTGCAGCTCTAACTGAGAACACGTGGGCGCGGTGGAACTGGGTTGACCCGACAGTGTGCCCACCTTCACTGCCTGGCCAATTCTTTTGGCTGAATGGGGCACTGAGCTACCCGAGGAGAAGCGTCCCCACAATACAGACAAGCCCCGGTGCGAAGCCGATGAAATCTCTCTGCCGGACAGAGGCGAGCGCAGCCCAACTGCTGCGGTTCCTCTCCCGGGCTGGGAGACGTGGGAGATGAGCGCTCCATGGCAAGGCGCCCGAAACTCTCCCCAGCTTCGGCCTAACTCCCTCCCTCACAGCAGCGCTCACGCAACCAGTGGTCCAATTTGGTGGCTAGGTTAACTAGAGCATCCAGATCGGTGGGGTTATCACGAAACGCTAATTCGTCCTTGATTCTACTACTGAGCCCGTTAGCAAACGCCACCCTTATGACCTCCTCGTTCCAAGCTGCATCAGCCTCTAGCGTCTTGAACTCTACGCCACAGACTGGGCCCTTGGCGGAGATCAAAAGCCGAGCCAAGGCATCACAATCCGGATGATCAAACGCTGATCTAAATTGCTATGAAGCTATCAAAACTTAACCCCTTGAACCCCTGCTGACTGCCCCATGCCTCTGCCCAGGTTAACGCCTTATCCCAGAGTAATCCAGTAAGGAAAAAGATTTTTGCCTGATTGGTGGTGAAGGATTGGGGCTGTTGGGGAAAGATGAGCCAGCATTGTAGTAAGAATCCCTGACACTTGTCTAACTCCCCTGTGAAGGGTTCGGGGTTGGTGATGGGAATGTCTCGAATGAGACTAGGATTCACCGGGGCTGAGGCAGAGACTGGCACCGGGGCTTGCACTCCAGAAACTGCGGACGCAGCAGCAAGGCCAGCCACTTTTGTGGTTAACTGATAAACCTGCAAGGCCAGCTGCTGAGTGGTTTCCAGTAGGGAACGGAGCGCATGGTCGTAGTGGTTCAGCCACTCATCCTGCTTGCCCAAAGTGTTTTGCACAGCGGGGCCCCCGTCTCTGAGCCAAGTATGTGCTGGATCCATATTGGCCAGATTGTTCTGTTAAGATCTATCTGATCAATGTATAGGACATTGATCGGATAGGACCCAAGGGGCAGACAAAAGGCACAAAAACGAAAGGAGCTGTTCAAAAACACAGCAGTTTATTAACAAGAACAAAAATCTACAAAGGCAAAACCATGAACTAAAAAAACCCAAAATCCAAAGCACAAAACCAGCCCAAAAACCAAAACCTCAATTACAACTTGGCGAGCGGGTAGGACTCAAACGCACAACAATACAAGGAAAAATAAACATTAGATAAAACAAACTATGGCTAACAAGGTAACGAAAACTGAGACACGCTTACAGGCGACTGGATAATAAGCTCTAGGATACAGCAAGACAAGGAATGGCTGGAAAGTTTAGCATGAAGCTGAACAATCTGGCAGCAAGACAATGCCACCACGCTGCTTAAATACAGGGAGAAAATCAGTGGATGAGCGTCAGGTGTGCTGTCTGCCCTCTGCACTGCCAGGCCACACCTCCACTGCGGAAATCAGAAAAACTCAGTGGGGTAAAGGGATCCATACAGCTCACAGGTTTCCATGTGTGAAAATCTCATCTCTAATGTAACAAGGGCTATATCTATGTATAAATGTTAATGAAGAGATCATCTGGACTTCACTGAGTTGGCTCTCTTGCTTGATACTCAAACTGGTTTTCTGACAAACTTCTGGCCAGCTCATTTCTACCTCAAGCCTATCTGTTATCTCCCTAGTATCTGTTTGGGCAGGATTGAACCATGATCCTGAAGAAATTGTGTTACTGCCCTGATTTCTTCCCTCACTGTTTCGACTGAAATTTTGGGGATCTTGCCCACATTATTTATCTGAAACAACACATTGTACCACACAATGGTTAGTTACCACAATTGGCCACCTTTGCATCTTCTGGCAGATGCTTTCAGCTGTTGAGACAACATCTGCATGAATAATAAACAACTGTCATTTGTCAACTGTCAACTGTCATACAAACACTTTTGTATAAACCCACTCAAATAACCTATCTGACTGACCAAACAGGTGACAACAAAAGTGCAAAACACTGTTCTTTTTTCACTGCACACAATCCAGGACCTGCTTATTTTTTTCTTTATTCTTCATCTGCATGTAATACTTACTGCTTGTAAATCTGCATCCGTCTTGATTTTTTGGAAAATTTTGTCCTGACCTGAATTGTCTGAGCAGCGCTTTTTGTCAGACAGCAGTTTTGTTCAGAGTGCTGGGTCACCTTCAAGTCTAACACATTGTTTAGGCTGACTGCTGACCGACTACCACTTCAGCTTCCTCAGAGCCAGTGGGTTTATGATGTAGAATTGGGGAAAAAAAAAAAAAACAGCATCAACACAGTGCTATATTACATGATGCTGGATTTGAACAGTCTGAGAGATGTTGGGATGAAGGACCTGTGGTAACGTTCTTTTGTATATTCTGGATGCAGCAGTCTGTTATTGAAGGAGCTGCTTAAGCCCCCTACTGTCTCATGCAAGGGGTGGGATTCATTGTCCATGATCAATGTCAGCTAGGCTAACATCCTCCTCTCACCCCCCTCCTCGATGTTGTCCAGAGGGCAGTCCAGGACAGAACCAGCTCTCCTAACCAGTTTGTTCAGTCTTTTTCTGTCCCTCTCAAAGCTTCCACAGCCCACAGCCACAGCACAGAAAATCACAGATGTCACCACAATATTATTCAATGTTTTTAACAGTGTCCTACATACTCCCAAGGAGGGAGATAGAATCTGTTGAAAAACTTCATTCGCAAATTCCCAGTCTCCAGATTCTGGCCCCTCCTGCTGTCACTGCTGTGGCCTGAGATGTTTTTTTTAGAACATCTTCTCACATACCTGATGGTTGCTGGTTGTTTATTCACCAAAGGTATGTATGCAGGGAGCAGATGAACCAGGTTGTGATCAGAGTGGCCCAGTGGGTTGAAGAACGGTAAGCATCCTTAGTGTTTGCATACAGTAAGTCCAGTGTTCTATTATCTCTGGTGTGGTATTTGACAGCCTGGGTGAAGGTAAGGAGAATGGAAGACAGGGAATCGTGATTGAAGTCTCTGGAAATGCGAAGGAGAGCCTGGGGATGCGACCGCTGCAGCATTGGCCGATGAGGGGATGTACGTATACCGTTATTGAACTCCCTTAGAGAAAATATGGCCGAATGCTAACAGCAGCTATCTTTGCTCATGCAACACTGCTCCTTTATACTGATGTGCCATGGATTACACCATCAGTTGTTCACAAACATCACTATGCTCCCGTCCTTTGTTCATTGTTCATTCAGCCATGTCTCCATGAAGCACATCACACTGCACTCCTGGTACTGACTCTGCAGTTTGGTTAGAGACTTAGACTTAGACTTAGACTTAGACTTAGGCTTCTTTAATGTCCATCAAACTTTACATAAAATGGAAATTGGTCTTTGACAGTGGCATAAAAACACACACATCACAGACAACACTATGCACAATAAATAGATATAAATAGGAATATATTAGTAAAAACTATGAAATCAGTCCAGTTTGCTCCAGAGGAGTTAAAATATATAATAAATTAATGAGTAAGATAAAGTGCCTAACTGCATACATCTGTCTGACCATGGGCAGTTCTTTATTAAGAATGGTCACGGCTGATGGAATGAATAACCGCTTGTAACCATTCTTGCTTGCCATTGGGACTGCAAGTCTCCGTCCTGATGGCAGCAGCTGAAAAGAACAGTGGAAGGGATGAGTGGGATCTTGAAAAACCTGTAATGCCTTTTTTATTAAAATCTGTGAGTACAGGTGTGGGAGTTGATGTTGTTTATGTCCAATGATCTTTCCGGCCTGGTTGATGATTTGCGCCAGTGTTTTCTTCTGTTTGACCGAGAGGTGCCCATACCATGACACGATGTTGAATGTCAACACAGTCTCGGTCAGTGATTTGTAGATCATGGTCATTGTGTGCTGGCTGGTGTTGAGGCTCCTGAGTTTCTTCAGAGGGGCCAGGCGCTGTCTCCCTTTCTTGTACACATAGTCCACATGGTTTTGGAAATTTAACTGGTTGTCTATTATTGTTCCGAGGTATTTGAATTGAGTAACCTGCTCCACTTCCTGACCCTTTATGCTGATTGGCTCAAATATGGGCACAAAGTCTTTGTTGCCTCCTCTCTTGCTGCTTCCCAGCCACATCTCCTTGGTATTGGTGATGTTAAGATCCAGGAAGCTGCTGTCAAACCATGAAGTCAGCGTGTTCATATACTGCAGGTAGGGAGAGCTGTTTGAGTCCCGAAGGCAGGCAATTAAGGCCATGTCTTCTGCATACTTAATGAGGGAGAGGGCACTGCTGTTGCACTGTATTTCATTTGTATATATGGAGAAAAGCAAAGGGGATAGTACACATCCTTGGGGAACACCTGTGTTCAAGACAAGAGAGTCAGAGAGACAGTTCTTAACACAGACTCGCTGGGGTCGGTCTCTCAAAAAATTCCCTGATTAGGAGGACCAGGCCATTGCTGACTTTCAGGTCACAGAGGTGCCTTAGGAGGAGATGTGGCTGGACTGTGTTGAAGGCTGAAGAGAAATCCATGAACAGAATACAAGCGTGAGTGTTGGGTTTGTCCAGACGACTGTAAATGCTGTTCAGGAGAGTGAGTGTGGCATTCTCCACCCCTCTGTTGTTTCGGTAAGCAAGTTGCTTGGGGTCCAGTGATCCTGCTACCTGGTGGGTCAGTTCATTGCGTATAAGGCGTTCCATACATTTGCTGAGGAGGGGTGTAAGAGCAATGGGTCTGAAGTCAGTATTTGTTTTGGCATGAGGGGTTTTTGGTACAGGTATGATGGTCACTGTCTTCCTGGCCCGGGGATAAAAGTTGGAGTTCAGGAACAGCTGGAACACTTTGGTGATAGTTGGTCCCAGTTGGGCTGCACATTCCTTTAATACCCTCCCTTTGAGCTCGTCTGGACCAGGGGCTTTGTGAGGGTTAACCCTTTGCAGTATGGAGATCACTCTATCCTCCTGAGTAATCATTAGGTCAGAGGTCAGTCCAGAGCGGACAGCGTCACACTCATTTTGGAAATCATACTTATCAAATCTGGAGTACAATATATTCAGACTGTTTGAGAGCTGGACAGGGTCGTCAAACTGAGAGGTCTGTCGCTGCTCCCTGCCCAGCATTTTGTTCAGCCAACTCCATGCATCTCTAGCATTTCCAGTCTTCAGTTTCTCCTCAACCATATCCTTATGGTCCAATTGGGCACTTGACAACGCCGCCTGGAGAGTCTCACCCCAGGAATTATATTATGGGCTAAACCAATACCCAGGTTCTACACAGGCAACACAAGTTTGTTAACTGAAATAAGACAGAGACAGTGTTCCGAAACAAAAGCGAATTTATTGATTATTGATTCAAAGGTAGCTGGAAGTATCCGTGAGGGGGTTAACTTCCAGTAGAAATAACTGGGGAGAAGGAAAAGTGGGCTGAGGCTAGCTGTGGGAAGGCAGCCTACTTAAGGGTGTGTTCCAATAGTGCAACTCACCCATCACTCGTGTGCTCACAGCAACCGGCAATCACTGCAAACTTTGGTTCAATATTGTGTTCCCGTACTCTTACCACTACAAATCTGTGAGGGGAACCACGCTACAGTGCCTAGCCTCCACCACAAGCCGGCGACCAGCTCCACTAGGAAAAGGGAAAAAGAAAAATCAAAACATCATGCCAGTTGGTTCAATCCAAAACAGTGCCTGAACACTACACAACAGCTAGAGCCAAGGGCAAAACAGCAGCTGATTGAAACCTAAAATACAAACACAGTACATGTTCAAGTCAATAACCCTGTCATAATGCGCCAACAACAAGTACCTCATACATCAATCATACTGAAGAGTTCAAATAATCCATACCAATACAAGTGTGTCGACAAAGCCAACTTGAGAGGGCTAATGTCCAGATCACTCAGGGCAGACAGATTATCAAGACCTCAGGGAACCGGACACCAGTATGACCAGGCAGACAGGAGACTAAAACCACAAAAAAGGACTCTGGCAAACAAACACTATTCAGGTGTAAGGTCCATGCTAAAGTAATAAACCTTTTTTTAAAAAAAGACAATCAACAGCCGCACCTACCTCAGAGTCACAAAGAGGGGATCATGTGGCATCAGACAAGGCAAAGCAAAAAGGAAGCCATGATGTCACAGGTGCTTTTAAATACGCTCAGCCTGACTGGGGGCTGGACCAGGGAGGAGCTGACCTACTGGGGGTATGTTCACCAGCCAACAGAAGTCATGCAGCCTGAACACCAAGTGTTCCTGCTACACTCGCATCAACCAGTGCAAAACTCTCCAGTGTTTCCTCAGGAAAGGACAACAAGTCAGGTGTGTTAACAGATAAAACTTGCTGGGATAAAAGACTGGATCTGATGTCCTTGATTTTGATTCTGAAGTGGTCTGCAAAGTTCTCACAAAGAGCGCCAGATGGCATGTTAAAAGCTTTATTAAAATTTGTGCTTGTTAAAATATCAAAGGTGGAGAATAGGAACTGGGGGTTGTTTTTGTGGTCTATGATGAGTTGTGAGAAATGAGAAATTCTTGCCTGTTTAACTGCGTTATTGTAGGTTTTGAGCTGTTGCCATAAAATCTTGAGGTGGACTGTTAATTCAAATTTCCTCTCGGCACTCCTGCAAAGTCTTTTCAGTTCATGTATTTTATCGTTGTTTCTCCACGGGGGTGTAGGTTTTCTTTTTATTGTTTTGGTTAAAAGTGGAGCTACTGAGTCGAGAGTGGACTTCAGTTTACTGTTAAAATTATCAATGATAAAATCACAGAGTGCAGGTAAAATTTCAGCAGGAGTGCTCTGTAAAATCTCAATAAAATTTGCAGCCACTTCAGAAGTTAGGTAGCGCCTCCTCACCGTTCTCACTGGGGCCTCGCGCTGGTTAAAACTGGTGATGTTAAAAAATACACAGTAGTGGATAGACACAGCCAGGTCGACAACAGAGGACACACCAATGGACAGGCCATGAGTTATGACCCAGTCCATGGTGTGGCCCCTGTTGTAAGTTGGTTGTGTGACATGCTGCTCAAAATTCAGACAATTTAAAAGGTTTAAAAATTCTCTGGATATTGGATCTGAGGTGTCATCAACATGTAGATTAAAATCACCAGTTATTAAAATCCTGTTATAAGAGGTGTGAATAATTGATGAATTGAATTCACTGATAAAAGAGGTAGAGTGATGGGGTGGTCTATATACAGTAATGCAGAGAATCAGAGGACTGCTAAAAACAAAGGCGTGATGCTCAAATGATGTGAGCATTGACACAGTTCTTCCTTCTTTTCTACCCCCTCTAGTAGAAAATAAAAAATATAAATTTGGTGGGGAAGCCTCGGTGGAAACAACAGGTGCGTCAGTGTCGAGCCATGTCTCGGTTAAAAGAACTTCTAACTTATGATCTAAAATCACATCATTCGTTTAAAAAGTCTTGTTTAAAAGAGAGTGCACGTTCAGCACCGCCACGTTAATGTTCGTGCTAAACGTGCGCTCATCGTAGTGAATCAGTGTAATGACAGTGTGTGTGCGTGATCTAAAAACAGTCCTGGGTTTGTGCGATCTGTAGGAGATGATGGTTGGGATGGTGTGGGTGGTGCTGTGCGGTAATTCTGTGGGTGGGGTGTGGGATGTGTGCGTGTGACGTACAGGTAATCAATCCCATGGGTGTGATTGAACCGCGTGGTGAATGTTATCTACTAAAACTGAGCTGCCCAGTGTACTTGGATGAAGTCCGTCGTGGTGATAAAAGGAAGGGCGATTCCAGAAAAGGTTGAAATTGTCAATAAAAGCCAGGTTGTGTGATGCGCAGGTGCGCTCAACGAGCAGCTCCAGGTGCTGGGTAGGGAGGAGAGGGGCTGGAGCCAGAGCTCTGCCCTTCTGCCGCTGCGCTGAGGTGGAGGTCTGCAACAGGAGGTGATGCAGGTGATCCGGAGCTGACTGGGGGAGAGGTGGTGGTGCCAGCCATTGTTCGTGCTCGGAGCCCTCTTCCACCTGCAGATGACCACCTCAGTCCAGGGGGTCTCCTTGTTTGGAGTGGAGCAGGCAGGTCGTTAACAGGAGGAGTACGGTTCCCAGAGAAATGTGTGCCCGAGTGCAAAAGTGGTGTTCAGTGGTGTGGGCTCACTGATCCATGATGTCTCCATCAGTTGGTCTGCAGCTGGTTCAACATAATTTTTGTCCTCGAGTAGGTCGGTGATCTTTTTGTATGCCTTGTCTAACAGTTCTTCCACCTGTCCAGGTGAGTCGGCAGCATCCAGTGTGGGTATGGCGGCTCACTGGCTATGCTAATGCTAGCAGATGCTAGCAGCAAACACTGGATTTTCTCAGAAATGCTGAGATTACAAAAACAACAGGCCTCTTGGATGATTGCTGCTTGTGCTATGTTATCAAAACTGAGAATCCTTTGCAGTTTGATGAAGTGTATCAATTTTAGATAATTTCGCTAGGACAGGCTAGCGTGTCTCTATTCCAAGCATCAGAGTATGTCGGCGCGTGATGATCGTATTCATATTATACATATTAGTAATTACTTTCATTTGAAAGTAATGAGTCACTTATCACTGTCTGTGCAGAGAAAGGCATTGCAAAATAGCTGTAGAAGTATGACTAGCATTATATTTGACTGTATATTACACTTATATTATGGTTTGTCATATATTGTCATATAATATGATACGGTCTGTAATAATAACACTATCATTACTATAGCCACGCATTAAATGGTCTCTAAGGCAATGGTAGCTTTTCTCACAACTGGTTTTGACAGGATTTTGCTGGCAAGCTTTATCAGACACTTTTTAAGTTTGTGGCTTTATATTCCAAAATGCAAATGTTAGTAATTGTCATTTTTGTGCTGGTTTATAATTTTAACCATTTACTGAGTTGCATTTAACGTCAGTGTTTTTGACTTTTTGTCCTCTGTGTCAATGTCAAGTATCATTCAAGGTTTGACATCAAGAGTTGCTGAACACTGAGTAGTTGGCTGGAACATGTTCCGTGATATAGTAATTGTAAAAATATTGTTGGAATCTGTGTTAGATTACATTGTTATTGAAAAACTAGTTGAATATTACTGTTTATATTACACCAACACTTCTAGTACATACAGTACCACTGTGTTTCCAATCTGCACAGAGTGGAAATTGTATTGTTGTGTTGTGTTGTGTTGTGTTGTGTTCTGTGTGACCTACACACAACACTGCCTGAATGCATCCTTTGTAGACACTGATTGAAGGTTGAAGTTGCTGCTGCTGTGCTACTGACATACTACTTTACCTGCACAGCCTGTGTAGACATTGTTTTAGAGTGGATATAATCCTGGCTTTACCTTCAATACGTTGTATTGCTCCTGTCTGAGTTACTAACTTGCTTGAGCCTTCTTCTGCTTGTTACTCTTCATCCCAGACTTTAACTAAGTTGTAAACAGCTCCTTCACATTAACCACAGCAAACGCGTCAGGAATGTTAATGTCCTCATGTATATCCTCCCTCATGGCATCTCCTCAGCCACGTGACACAACCTGTGGTCACACAGAAGAACCAACATGAAGGGAAAAAAAGAGAGATTGAGTAAAAAAGGAAGAAGGAACATCTGAGAACGAGGTGTAATTACATGTTTGGCAGCACAGCTACATACTTGTTTAAGTGGTGCAAGGATTTGAATGTGTGAGGATCTCTGTGTGTCTACACTGTATGTACCCTGTCCTTGTGTCTGTATGTTGTTTATGAATGCATGTAGAGAAGTGATTGTTTTTTTTCTTTTATATCAAACCAGTGCAAACACACAATGACCATGCAACATGCATGCACTTATAAACTGTAAACTTTGGCAAGGGATGGTTCTATGTCCTCAGCAGTGTAGTGCAGTACATAGTGCTTGAATAGATCTGTATATTCATGTCTGCTTTAATAAACAACTTGGCGTGGCACACTGATTCACTGAACCATGACACTAAACAGGTTCACTTTTGTTGTCTACTACTCAGATGATTGTTCCACAAGTAGATATCATACAGAAGAGTACTTAACTTAAAGACTTTTAAAATAACCCTGTCTCTTTTGAGCAACAACCCATTCCCTGAGGATTCCTTTCCCTTAAAGAGAGGATTTGTTCTCTCTGTGACAGCGTTAGAGTAATGAGTAGCTCCCACAGAAAGCCACTGTGTTGAATAATTGACTGTAAACACTCAGGGAATGTTAATTAAGCCTCTCACAGAACCAAACAGATTCAGCAGGGCATTTTTGTGCTCTGTGGACAGGGAAACCTCATGCAGCTCACATGTGTAAAGCTGCAACTTCAACTAAAATTTGTTGAAAGCAAACCAAGCCTTTATGCCGCCATCAGTGTGGACTGCATATCAATCTGTTGAGCATTCACAGGCTGAATAATAGAAGCAACATTTTAACAAAGAGTGATACACTGAACTTCAAATAAAGCTTGGATAGAAGCCAGACCAATTTTAGTAACACACAATACATTTACTGAACTGTGTTGATATTCTGAATACCTGATGTAAAAGTATTTAACCATGATTGTGACTCCTAGAGGTTGCAGTGTTTATTACACCCCTGACATGAACACTCACTCCACACACATAGCCACTGTGTACATTGGCACTAGCTACATGCAGAGGCGGGGGTATAGTTGAACTGAACTTGTGCATACTACATGTCGTCTGCCCACATTGGGTGAATGCTGCATCATTCACGTGTAGTAGGCTACACAACCAAGACAACCAGGAAGTAACAAAGCTTTTTTGTGCTGTGTGATAAACTGTCTTTGGGATTATTGGCCGCCATACTGGAATCTGTCAGTTTGGTAAATTTACTCTTTATCTTTATTGTCTCTGAATATGTAGGTGTAATCTTGGGGTTTCATTCTGATTTGTCTCATCATGTGACTGGTTGTGTTTTTAGGCCCATCTTAGTTGTGATGTTACTGTGCATCCATATCTCAGCTATTGACTTGATTAGGATAATGCCATTTTTAATGAAAGGAACGATTGTCAAAACTACAAAAACATCACGAAGTGGGTTTCGGGCCCAAGTGCTGAACCACCACAACACAGGTAAAGCTTTTATCAACATTCAAATCTCGAATCCTCCGGGAGACATTGGCGAAGGCAGTATCCCTCTGGGAGACGTCAGCGAGGGCGATAACCCTCCGGGAGACATCGGCAATGGCAATACCCCTCTGGAGGCCGTCGATGAAAGCGAAGGCAATACTGCTCTGGAGGCTGTTGGCGAGGGTGGAACCCTTCCGGAGGCTGGCATCAACGGTGGGCCCCTCCCGGACTGGAGGCAGTTGAGAGGACCGCTAGTTTGGGGAGCCGGCAACAGGGCATCAGGGAGCTAGCAGGCGGGTGGCTAGCCAACTCATGGACGGGAACTGGTAGGGAGCTAACAGGCAGGTGGCTAGCCCACTTAGGGATTGGAACTGGCAGGACGCTAACAGGCTGGTAGTTAGCCCACTCAGAGACTGGAACTGGCAGGGAGCTTGCAGACCAGTGGCTAGCCCACTCAGGGCCTGGAACTGGCACGGAGCTAGCAGGCTGGTGGCTAACTGATTCATGGACTGGAACTGGTAGGGAGCTACCAGACTGGTGGCTAGCCCACTCTGGGGTCAAAGATGGCAGAGACTGGACTGGAGGTGGCCCCGGAGCCACCTGCTTGGTCTTGTTGTCGATTAGCTTCTGGATTTATGCTATTAACACTGCGTATTGTCTTTCAATGGCAGAAACTGTGGACATCATCAAGGCCTCATGGCACTGGAGGACGCCCTCAACCCTTTCGATATGGTCTGATGATGAGGTGGAATCTGCTGGGTCCATGACTGGCCAGACTGAACTGTCACAAAGTGGGTTTTGAGTCCAAGTGCAGAACCACCACAACAAAAATAAATAAATAAAGCTTTTATCAACTTTTTAATCTTGAATAGGCAGGATCAAATTAGCAGCAACAAGTATGGTCTCTGGTATTGTGCAGGGAATAAAACATCCAGCAGCATCTTGCATGAGGACAATGAAAGTCTGGCAACCAGTGAATGTGGCAGAGCAGCTTATATACTGCACTGATTGCAAAGAGTCTCAGGTGTGTGATCAGGTGAGCAGGCAGGTGCGTGTGGCTGAGAGTGGAAAAGTACTCAGGGCACTGGTGAGCAGATCAGGAAACAATGGCAGCAGGTAAGACTGTGACACAAAAATAAGACAAGAACCAGTTTCTAATAAAACTGTCTTTTAACACTGAGGATTAACTTAATTTGTCATCCAAATACAGTCATGGTATTTTATGAGCAACAATATAAAACTTCTGCAGCTGCATGTGCATGTTGCAGATATCAAATGATTGCTGTTGTTGGGGTCTGATCACTCTGCTTGAGTTGAGGAGGTTCCAGGTTGTCTTTGAGAAACTAACCCTCTCCTTCTAACTGCTCCTCTCCCTCACGTCATGTGCCTATGTGAATGTTTGTGCGTGTTTCTGTGTATGTGTGTAGTCTCACAGAACCAGGGTTTGACAAAAACAGTGTCCAGCAGAGGGCCTTCTTTTATTTTACTTTAACATAGGGAGTTACTAAGCACAGACGTCAAGGCAGTGCACCAACACATCACACACACAGACACACACACAGACAGACAGACAGACAGACACACATACACACACACACACACACACACACACACACACACACACACACACACACAGTACAGCCAAGTAAGTAGCACGAATTTACAAGCAAACAATAACTGTTTCCTGCTGACCTATTGCTTCTTACTTTATTAAATAAATTAATAAATTATTGTTTTCTATAGTACATAAATATAGTGTATATAATACACATGTAGTACCAGTCACACCACATATGGAATTATGTAGACAAAAAGTGTAAATAAAGTGTAAATAAGTGTAAATAAAGCAAAATGTGTTTTATATTTTAGTCTTCAAAGCAGCCACCTTTTCCTTCCATGCTCGCAACAAGCTTCGTGATATATATGCTTAGCACTTGCTGGTGTGTTTTAGGTCATTGTCCTGCTGAAAAACAAATGATGGTCCCACAAAGCTTAAACCAGATGGAATGGCTGGCTGCAGTACTGTGGTGTCCATACTGGTTAAATGTGCCTTGAATTTTGACTAAATCGAGAAAAATTTCTCATAAAGAATGAATGGGAGGAGGTCAAAAAACTAACAAATCATTGGACTTTTCCTACTGCCTACTGCTCCGGCATACTTTCATCTAGAGACTCCATTTAAACTTTAAACTGTACACAAAAGTCTTGTTTATTGGTGTATTATTCCACATTTTGATAGATCATATAGTTTTTGATCAATCACTGTTCAATGACCATGATCATTTTTGGAGAAATTTTGAGGTTATAATGGGTATGTATTGCACATTCCGTGTCAGAGTACGTGATGTCATCGGTCAGAGTGGGAGAGAACCTAAAAAGATTCCAGATTTTTTTCTCTTTCCACACTCCTCCCAACCACAATTTACACTCTACACGCATGATTTTTTCCAAATTTGTAAACAAATTTGTTCTGTCTCTCATGTGCTCAAAAAATCAGAGAGACTTACAGAATTTGAATTAGCAGCCTCTAAGTGTGGCCACGTCTGTCTCTGCTCCTCATTGACTCCAATACAAAGATTTTCTGAGAGAAGCAGAATGGACCCCTGTTTTAAACTCGCAAGTGTCGCCAAAATATTTTCTGTAGAAAGACAGAAATCACACCAAATCGTTCAGGAAGTCCTTACAGCGATGATGGTCTGTGTTTGTTTTCTGATAGGAGCTACCGTTCTCTCAGCATAAGCCCAAATGTGAGAGCAGTGCAGAGGCACAAAAAATGGCTCTTTTTCTCCACGTTTCTTTCTGTCTCTGTGTGTCTACCTGGGGGGCCCCTATCGTCAATGGCAACCACCTCAAGTTGCCGTGGCAACCTCTGAGCCACAGTAAGTCTCTGAGCACTCCTCTCCCACACTCCCCCACACACAAACACACATATGTAGCTTCATGTGATTACAGATACACACACACAGAGACACACACAAACACCAACACATAGGTAACTTTATCAGTTACAGACACACACACACACACACACACACACACACACAGGTAACATACATCATAAGATCATCACTGCCCTCTCGCTTACCTCAGTGTTTCTCACCTCCGGTCCTCGGGCCCCCCTGCCCTGCATGTTTTAGATTTTTCCTGCTCCAACACACCTAATTCAAATGATCAGCTCGTCATCAAGCTCTGCAGTGGCTTGATAACGAGCCTCTTTTCTTACTTACTATTACTGGTGAGTTTGAAATGTTAGTAATATAATGAGTGATGTTGGCCTGTTAGCATTAGCCACAATGCTAACAATTCAAATCTAATGGTGCTTGAGATCTTTTTAATGTGTTATTTGACATGCTAGTGTTAGCTTAGTGTTAGCTTCATCCCTTACAAGTTCATAGGATCTCATGTTAGCATTAGCCATAATGCTAACAGCAGCTAATGCTAACATGAGGTCCTATGAATTTGTTGGGGCAAACAGGTTTGACTTTTGATATCAGATTGTTGTGCTAATATGCTAATGATTAGCATGCTAATGCTAACATGATAACCTACGATAAAATGATTCTTAAATGCATTCTAATGGTGTTTGAGATCTTTCTAATATGTTATTTGACATGCTAATGTTAGCTTAGCATTAATTGTTTGAAATCTCTGAAGAATCTCATCATAATGTACACACTCCGGCAATAGCCCCTGTGGCCCTTTCAAAATTTCCCCAGAGGAAATTGTCTAGTAATAGTTAATATGTAGTCCCTCACTACGTCATGAATATCTTACCATCACTTACCCTCTTTGTTCCTTCTAAGTACAACCTTATCATACAAAAGTAACAGGTAGCAACAAGTTTTTTACTGTGAAATTGACAATTAATTCCTTAATAACAGACCAGAGCCAGCAAAATTCTCAAAAACCTTTTAATGATCATGCTTCTTAGTGATCTTAAGTCTTGACAGAGAAAACTTCATCTATTATTAGATGGTGTAAGGATAAATATCTTGAGGTCAGTGTTAAATAGGCTGGTGATTGATTTTAAATGTAACACTCTCAGGTAATCCTTAAAGTTGCTGGTTGAGTTTTTATTGCGTCATGTTTTACTTTGATTTCCACATACTCCTGGTTTTAGTTTAGTTTCATTCATTCATTCATCTTCTATACCCCTGATTATCCCTTTCGGGGTTGGGGGGGCTGGAGCCTATCCCAGCTGTCAACGGGCGAGAGGCGGGGTACACCCTGAGCCGGTCACCAGCCGACTGCAGGGCAACACACACACAAGCATTCACTCTCACATTCACACCTAGGGACAATTTAGAGTCACCAATTAACCTAATGAGGTCTGTGGGAGGAAGCCGGAGTGCCCGGAGAGAACCCACGCATGCACGGGAAGAACATGCAAACTTCACACAGAAAGGCCCCCGGATCAAACCGGCAACCTTCTTGCTGTGAGGCACGCGCACTACCTGCTGCGCCACCGTGCCGCCCTTAGTTCAGTTTTCTTGATTTTATTATTATACTTCTATAGTCATATTTTACATGTATTGATGTGCTCTGATACTAATATATAATATCCCACTGTACATTATATTCATCATCTTGCATATTTCTACATTTATTACACTTTTACATTCTATTATTTTTGCATGGACTCATTGTTTTACTTATATCTTGATTTTTATCACTCTCTTAGAGAGTCTGTGTCTGGGTAACTTCCACAGGAAGTGTTAGGAATATGTTCTTGCTTATGAGTATTTTCCAGAACAGTTAGGCAGGATGTCATGTACACTGGATGTGTAAAGAGTATAAAAAGGCCGCACAGACTTGAAGGGGTGCTCTCCTTTTTGGGATCTCTACTCTGGGTGCTTCAAGCAAATCTGTTTTTGACTTATTTTGGGCATTGTCCGTATGTAGTAACTTTGCTTCTTTGACCAGCCAGACTTTGTCCTCCTTCACTGCTTTCCTGTGGTGGCTAAAAGTTAATTCCCATTTAGCTCTAAATTTGGAATACTAGAAGCTAGGGACCTTTAGGCATTCCTTTTAGTTCCATTAAGAAGAAGGCTGAGAATGTTATTTTACATTGAGGCCACTCCTTGTATTAATAAGACAGAGTATGTATAAATAGATGAGGGAAACCTCATTCTTTCCGTTAGGTTCCATCCCAAAGTTTAGGTAAAGCAACCCCATCAAGACCCCACACTCCTGGTGATGAAGGATACCCTACCTCCTAATTTAAAAAAGAATCTTCACTAAGTCTTGAAAGACAACATTGCTTCACACAGGGGCACACAAGCTATTGCATTAGAGGTTAATATGATGTGTTCAGTAGTATGCCCCTCAAAGGATGTTCTAAAATTTAAAATGGCTTTTGATAGGAAACAGTTCCCCACCACTGGGTTAAACCTTAGGTTGAAATGTCACTCCCAAATAACCAGTGGTGTTGCTAGGGTCTCTTGGGGCTCCAAGCAAGAAACCCCTGGGACCCCCAACCTACCCATGTATGCCGCAAAAATTCGGTTTATGCACACATAAATGCACAGTTTCCGGGACATTTGAGATGAATACTGAAAAAATAGATTAGTGCTTCTCAAAGTGAGGTCCAGGGACCAACAGAGGTCCCTGAAAGCCCAGGCCTATCAACAATCGTTGTTGTAAATAAGTGGCCGGGGCCCCCCTAGTGGCCGGGTGCTCCAAGCAACTGCCTGGCTTGCCTGTCCGCACGCCCCGCCCCTGCAAATAACCTGTATATCTAACCATGTTACATCCACATGTGAACAAGTTAGCTATACTCCTTTGCATGGAGCAGCAACTCACTCCCAACCCCCAGGGAGCAACCCACAATTTAGTGGCAGAGAACCATGGCCTAAGACGTGGGAGGTGCTAATTGTTCATCCCAACTACTACACACGACTATACAGTGTGTTTAGAAGGTCATGAAGGTCAAGAAGCCAGCCAAACCACATCATCTGCAAAGAGCAGCAATTCTGAGGTTCCCAAACTGGATAATCTCCTCCTTGGGATGTGCATTGAGATTCTATCCATGAATATCACAAACAGAATTGAGACTCGGGACAATCCTGCCAGAGCCAAACATCCACTGAAAATGTATTTTGACTGTGTGCTGAGAACATAGACACAGCTCTCTCTCCAGTTATTCGAGGACCAAATGAGTCATAGCAATGGCACCAGTAGTCCATAGAGCTGGTCCACTGTTCCATGACCAGGACAGATAACTACCGCCCTCTGACCGACTCAAGGGCTGAACCCTGATTTGAACATAGCCTGGGATATCGAAAATGAACCTGTACTTCAGCACACTGGAATTCTGAGCGAATTGCTAATTGTCAGCTACATGCAACAAATACAGCTCAGGTTGATTTGAATATCATTGTTCTGCTTCTCCTACATATCACACTAATGGACACACATAGACATTTACACACAGCATTCTAGTTCTTTTAGTGCAGTATCAGGCTTGAATTGGCCATTTTGCTGAACACCACATGAGAGGGGGAAAGCATATACTGTTGTTTACTCAACTCAACTTTATTTATATAGCACTTTAAAAACAACAACAGCTGAAACAAAGTGCTGTACATAAATAGACAAAACAATATAAAACAATAAAATAAAATAAAAAAAAAAATAAAACATGAATAAACACTAAAATAATTGTTTTATTGTTTTTAAAAACAATTAAAAAAAAATAAGTAAAAGCAAACCATATAACACTAAACAAGAGCAGAGTCTCATGCAGGGTCAGAAGCCAAGGAAGCCACTTCTGTTTTTTCTCATTGAAATTTAAAAAGTTCAAGGCCATCCAGGCTTTGATGTCATCAAGACATGACAGTGGTGTGAGGGAGAAGGCATTTTTCTTTTTCAACGGCACATATATCTGACTGTTGTCAGCATATCAATGAAAAAAGATGCCATGCTTTCTCAGGATGGAGCCCAGAGGCAGTAAATACAGAGAGAAAAGCAAGGGCCCTAAAATTGACCCCTGTGGAACCCCATACAGCAGTGGAGCAGAGCTGGACTCAAATTTCCAAGGCTTACACTACTTCTGTCGGCCAGATAAGATTTGAACTACTCCGATGTAGTACCACAGATGCCCACTAGGTGATGTAACTGAGCCACTAGGGTGTTGTGGTCCACAGTGTCAAAAACTGCAGTTAGGTCCAACAGAACCAGAATTACATGGTCACCAGAGTCATAAACCAAGAGGATATCATTAAAAACTCTTAATAAAGCTGAATCAGAGCGACCCACCTCAAATAAAGTCACCTCAAAGCTGGAAAAAGAGGATGAGGCATTGCGCTGGTTATGTTTAAAGTCATTTTTGTAAACTGTCGCCGTTCCTCGTCCATGACCCGACGTCTGCGGGGAGTTAAAGTAAAATGAGATAAGATAGACTTTATTCATCCCACAATGGGGGAAATTCACATGTTACAGCAGCAACAAGACAGAGTGCAAGAAGTCAGAGGACAAGAAGGCAAAAAATAAAAAATAACAAGAATAAAAAATATTGCACAAATGTTATACATCTTATGGTAATTTACAATATATACAATACGTACACACTAATTTAAAAATGACGATTGCACAAGAAAACAGAGGTAATCAGTACAACTTGCATTTGAGTGGATGTTTATTGTGCACTGTTATACAGTCTGATGGCTGTGGGCAGGAATGACCTGCGGTAGCGCTCCTTCCTGCACTGGGGATGTAAAAGTCTTGTGCTGAAGGAGCTGCTCAGGGTCCTCACAGTGTGGTGCACGGGGTGGGAGGAGTTGTCCATGATGGATGTCAGCTTGGCTAACATCCTTTTGTCTGCCACCTCCTCAATGGAGTCCAGTGGGCAGCCCAGGACAGAGCTGGCTCTCTTAACCAGTTTCGTTTGTTCAGTTTCTTCCTGTTTCTGTCTGTGCTGCCCCTCCCCAGCACACTATGGCATAAAACACTGCAGAGGCCACCACAGTGTCATAGAAAGTCCATAGTAGAGCCTTGCACACACCAAAAGACCTCAGTCTCCTCAGCAGATGTAGGCGACTCTGGCCCTTCCTATACAGGGCGTTAGTATTGTCTGTCCAGTCTAGTTTATTGTTGAGATGAACACCCAGGTACTTTAATGAGTCCACCATGTCAATGTCCGAGCCCTGGACGTTCACTGGTGTGTGAGGGGAAGATTTCCTTCAGAAATTAATAACCATCTCCCTGGTCTTGCCGGTGTTTAGGATCAGGTGGTTCTGCTGACACCAGTCCATGAAGTCCGTGATGACCCCCCTGTACTCCTGCTTATTCTCCTCTGACACACAGCCAACAATGGCACTGACATCAGAGAATTTCTGTAGATGACAGAGGGTAGTGTTGTACATGAAGTCCGAGGTATAGAGGGCGAAAAGGAACGGTGACAGCACTGTTCCCTGGGGGACCCCAGTGCTGCTGACTACCACATCTGACACACAGCTGTGTAACCTCATGTACTGCGGTCTGTCAGTGAGGTAGTCGATGGTCCATTCAGCCATCGGCTGGATGGTGTTGAAAGCACTGGAGAAGTCAAAAAACATGACTCTCACAGTGCTCTCGGGGGACTCCAGGTGAGACATGGCCCGGTGTAGCAGGTAGGTGACAGCGCCATCCACACCGATGCCAGGTCGATAAGCGAACTGCAGCAGGTCCAGTGCAGAGCTCACCTGGGTGCGGAGGTGGCCGAGGACGATCCTCTCCATGGTCTTCAAGAGGTGGGAGGTCAGGGCGACCAGTGTGTAGTGGCTTGGTTCACTGGGATGGGCTGTTTTTGGAATCGGCACAACGCAGGAGGTCTTCCACAGGGCCGGGACTCTCTCCAGACTGAGACTCGGGTTGAACATGTACAGAGCCACCTGACTGAGCTGGTCTGCACACTCCCTGAGCACCCTGGAGCTGATGGCATCTGGGCCTGAGGCTTTCCTGGCCTTTGTCCTCCTGAGCTCCCTGCTCACCTGGTCCATAGTGATGGAGAAGGGGGAGGTGGGTGACTGTGGGGAGTTGTCCAGAGCTGTAGGTGGTGGTGGTGGGTGACCTTGATGACAATGGGGGTTGGAGCAGAGGGGTCTGAGGGGAGCTGAGGTGTTACGGACTGCAGCTGAGGGGAGATGACTGGCCTGGAGAGGTGTGAAGAAGAGATGACTGGCCTGGAGAGGTGTGAAGAAGGGGAGATGACTGGCCTGGAGAGGTGTGAAGAAGTGGGGCCCCCATGAGAGGGGGCTGGAGTGGGGGCAGAGTCAAATCTATTAAAAAACAAGCTTCACTCATTTGCCCAGGCGTAATCTCCAGTGGTGGCTTGTCCATCCCCACTTTTGCCATGGCCCGAGATATGTTTCAGACCTCTACACACATCTCGGACATTGTTCTTCTCCAGGCGCTGCTCCAGTTTCTCCCTGTAGTTTTTCTTACACCGCCTGATATTATACTTCAGGTCCCGCTGTCATCTCTGCAGCTCCTCCTTGTCCCCTGAGATGAAGGCCCTCTTCTTCTCATTTAGCAGAGCCTTCAGTTCAGGGGTCACCCAGGGCTTGTTGGGTTGATGAATCCAAGATGGCGCTGATGAATCCAAGATGGCATCGCGGACGGCTGCCTCAGTGTGTTGGTACGCGTTGTTCTGTTTTTTGTGTTAAATTTGTTTTTGTGATGGTACCCTGAGCTCTTTCACCAGAGATGAGCTCATGAACATCAGGGTTACAACACCAGTGGATTTATTTCCTAATTTTCTGCTCCCAACAGTGGAAATTCTGGACATTCTGGTCAAAGGTGCGATCACCTTTGTTCATGCAGTGAAACGCCGGAGGAGAGGAAAACGGGCCGGTGCACTCGTGCGCCTCCGTCACTGCGGACTAAGCAGGGCGTTACCAGGAATATTTCTATTTAGGGGATTGGATTTATGTAAATGAGATGCAATGAGCAGCACTGTTACCTGGCTCCCCTGTAGGTGAGAATCTTTCAGGCTGGATTTCTCACTAAACTAGTTTGATAAGTGTCTACATTTCAATGGCCACATCTTCCTCAAATATTTTTAGATTTCCATTTGTTAGACATTGTTGGAAAGCTTAGAAACTACACTTTCAGAATCTGCAGACAAATCAAAATGCCGCCCGGGAGACTTGTTGCTGGTTTCAGGGGCAGCTGGCCGATAGAGGACGCTAGGGCGCCTCCCCCTCTGTCTCACATCATGTAGAATCACACAGCCCTTCCTTTAATAAAACGTTTTTTAAAATGACTTTTACATGTATATTCTATGTTTTAAAAAGGCAAAATGAATAATGTAGTCTGACGTGAGTTACTAAAATGTAAAATCTGCACGCAATAGTCAGATTAGAAATGTCCTACATTGTCTACAGTTACTAATAGCTGACATATATATATATATATATGTATATATATATATATATATATATATATATGTGTGTGTGTGTGTGTGTGTGTGTGTGTGTGTGTGTTTGCTTACAGAAGCACTTTTGGCTTAAAGCCTAATGGTTTCAGTTATTTTCTTTAGACAAAGTGACAATTTTTTGTTGCTTTGATAGACTTAAATATGAGGATTTGCTGTGTTTTCATTGTCATTTAAGGTTGTTAATATAAATGTTAGCTAACAGAAGCACTTTGGGCTTTAAGCCTGTGGTTTAATTGTTTTTTTTAAACAAAATGTCCAGTTTTTGTTGGTTTCATGTGTATGTATTTGCTGTTTTTTTTTCTTCTTTTTTTATTTGAGTATGTAAATATAAATATGTTGTTCCAAACAATTAGCTGTACAGAAGAAGCACTTGGTACTCTTGGAAGCCGTGAAAATGAATTGTTTCTCTTTTTACTTTTGAAGTAAAAAATATATTTATACATTCTTGGTTTGTTTAATGATGGAAAAGGAGATTTTAAGGGTTTGTGTGTACCAATTACATCTTATCTGGAGCAAAACATATCAAACACTGGGGAGATAAATTCAAATTCACTAACTGGTAACATTCACCTGCAGTTAACTGTCTATTTGACTCAGCAGTAGTGCTTACATGTACCCTAGTAGTAATACATAGTAATAGCACAACAAATGGTTGTAAACATAATATACATTAATTTTTGTGGTCCGGCATTGCTGACTCCGCTTTTTGGTTTGGTAAATTAAGTGCGCCCCCCCAAGACAAAAATTCACCAGCAAATTCACCAGCCAGGTTTGTAGGCTGCCTTGGTCGCATATGTCTTTTCAATTCTGCCTACAAATTTTCTAGGGGATTTAGATCAGGGCTTTGTGATGGCCACTCCAAAACATTGACTGTTGTCCTTAAGCCACTTTGTGACTTTGGCAGTATGCTTAGGGTCATTGTCCATTTGGAAGACCTATTTGCGCCCAAGCTTCAACTTCCTGGCTGATGGCTTGAGTTGCTTCAATATTTCCAAATAATGTTCTTTCTTCATGATGCCATCTATTTTATGAAGTGGACCAGTTCCTCCTACTGCAAAACAGCCTCACACCATGATGCTGCCACCCCTATACTTCACAGTTGGAATGGTGTTTTTCCTCCAAATGTAACAGTGGACATTATGGCGGATAATTGTTTGAACAGATGAATGTAGCACCTTCAAGCATCTGTAAATTGCACCTAAGGATGAACCAGACTTGTGGAGCTCTACAATTCTCTTCCTGATATCTTGGCTGATTTCTTTTGATTTTCCCATAAGGTCAAACAAGGAAGCAGTGTGTTTGTGGTGTGGCCTTAAAATACATGCACAGTTGTGCCTCCAATTAACTCAAATGTTGCCAGTTAACCTATCAGAAGCCCCCAAAGCCATGTCATTATCATCTGAGCTTTCCCACTTTGTTTAAAGACATAGTAATCTTTGTGTATGTAAACTTCTGACTTTAAAGAAAATAATAAAAACTTCACTGAAATATTCTCTCTCTCATTATTGCAGCATTCAGCAAATAGAAATAATTTTGGTAATCCTAACTGACCTAAAACAGGAGAGGTTTAGTCTGATTTAATTTCAGGCAGTGAGGAAAAAAAGGTTTATGTGTCTTTTTTACAGTGTATGTAAACTTCTGGTTTCAACTGTAGATAAAACAGCTTGCTCGACCTTACTAGGGAGAGGAATATGACCATTAGATGCTGGGAATACTATCTCCTCTGGCACTCACACTTCAGCGAAATTTCAGTACTTAATGCAACTTGCATTTCAGATCATGTGCTGATCATGTGATTTCTTTGTGTAAATTCTTTGCCAGTGTTACCTCCTGTTGCCTTATAACTGATGATTGTGTTTGGATGAAGCCTGAAATGTGATTTTTCTTTTGTTTAGTGATTTTAGTGAATCTTTTAAACAGTCCAGTATAATAATTCATCCATGATATGAAAGGGAACTTTTTGATCCCTCAAGGCAAACTGAATTCTTGGGCCTGCATAAATTATTGGGATCCAGGAAGGAAAATGTACAGTAAATTCAGAAGTAGAGAATCTAAACTCAAGGTCAGTCAGAAATACTTGCATCAAGGAATTGACCATTTATAAAGTTCAATTTGGATGACTGGTCTTTAAGATAGACAGAGATAGCTGCACTGAGGAGGAGGAGCATTGGACGGTGTTACAGCAGCAAGCAGGAATCAACAGAGTAATAGTGAGACCTGACAGTTTAAAAAAGCTGCTTAGAACACTTGCATGAATAAGATTGGATAGTCAACTGGCAGCTGAACAGGTGGTGCTTCTTTGAGCCAATGACAGTGAACATAAATGAGTCAGCTGATGCTTATCACCTGATGTGACAATATACAACAATAATTAATGCAGTGCTCCATTCCTTTGTTATTTTCCCTTGTCTTATCTTCATATGTTAACAAATTAAAGTAACAAAACCTCAGGATAAACACAAAGAAATAAAGACAAACATAAACTTTGAAATGTTTTAAACTTACACAAATGCATCTGCACCTCAATTCAAATTGCAGAGGACAACTATGTACCTGTTCACAACTACTTGTGTCTTTACATTGACTAAATTGGCTTCATGTTCAGTCTGAACATACCCTTAAGCATAATTACCTAACCAAGTACTGTACTCATTGTTGACCAGAGGTACAAACTACACAGCTGCTCAGTGTACCTGGTCTAATAAGGGGGGCTCCAAGCCTAAAAAGGAGCAAAAAAACAAAATAAACAAACAAACAAAAAAAACAACAACAACAAATAATTAGGAATTACCTTAAAATCCAATGTTTCATTTCACTCAAAACATGTTGGCAATGGTAGCACAACTTTGGATCCCAGACAAAGTCTTTGAACTCCAGTGCCCTTCTTAGAAAGGCTACCTTTAAAAAAATGCTTTAATTTCCTGGGGCCTTAAAGCAGCAGAGTTTCCAGACACTTCAATATGAACCAGCAAATCCCCTTTGAGTCAGAGCATTTCACCCCCTGAGGAGAAACCAAGACATACAAATGTGTGCACACACGCACACGCACACGCACGCATACACACACACACACACACACACACACACACACACACACACACACACACACATTTATCTCAGAAAATTCATTTCTAAAGTTTGAAAATCTATAAAAAGATAATGGCAGAAAACAAGCCATGACATCAAACAACTTCATGCTGTAAGAAAAATCTTTATTTATTCACTTTATCAGCCTTTGTTTACAGGCCACAAAGACTCAGTTGACCAATAAATGAAAATTTGGTTTTGTGTTTTTATCCACTGCAGTTTCATACCAGTGTGGTTTTAGAGAGTGAACTTGGTGCCAAAATATTCTCTGGAATTTCATCATTATTTTTTGATTCCATACTTTCTGCAAGCCAGGTGACTTTGGAATGTACAGCTCTGAGGGCTTATTACATTCTATTGCAGGTTTGAGTTGCTGCCATGACGCTCTTGACTTTTATGCTCAGCTGAGAAATCTCACAACCATAAACTGTATGTTTGAGCAGGTTGAGGCCCAAACGACCCTACAGTGCAGCTTCACCAAGTTGAACCCAACAAAAATCCACATGAAAAGTTTGCTTATGCTGAACACTCAAAGAATAAAAATAACCCATGCGTCAACACACAAACTCACTCAACCCCAAAAATGACAAATTAAGCTTGCATTGCACTCTCTTTGTATCAGTGTGATACAGAGGAAGAGAAGGAGAGACCCAGACACGTAGGCCCGTTACCTCATACAGCATATCAGAAAAGGCATTCAAACTAGATAGAACCAGAGAGTTAGACCCGTGGCGGCAGGGTCTGTGTTTATATCAGGGATGCTTGGTGTCAAGACGCTGTGGTGATTTGTAGACACTGTTCACCCCTCGTGGAGTTTATGATCATCAAGTGCCAGCCTCTGTTAATGTCCTGTACATAGAGCAGCATTGACAATAAAGTTGACTTGACTTGACTCATTCAGCTCATTCAGCAACAGACTGATCCATCCCACTGCACCACAAAGTGACAGAATTTTTTTTAATTTTATTTAACATTAGAAATAAGTATCTACATTTGCTCCTTCTAACTCACTAAGTATATTACCTTTCTTGTTTTTCATTTTTATTCAGGGGCTTTTTGTAACAAAAGAATTTCCATTTCCATTTGATAACCATTGTTCAAACTATTACAATAGTTTCTGTCCTGCAGGCTAACAGATACCAGATGTCACTGATAGCTAGACCAGTAGGGGGTTGGACTTATGTAAATGAGATGCAATGAGCAGCCCTGTGTTACCTGGCTCCTCTAGGTGAGAATCTTTCAGGCTGGATTCTTCAGTGGATTTATTTCCTAATTTTCTGCTCCCAACAGTGGAAATTCTGGACATTCTGGTCAAAGGTGCGATCACCTTTGTTCATGCAGTGAAACGCCGGAGGAGAGGAAAACGGGCCGGTGCGCTCGTGCGCCTCCGTCACTGCGGACTAAGCGGGGCGTTACCGGGAATATTTCTATTTAGGGGATTGGACTTATGTAAATGAGATGCAATGAGCAGCACTGTTACCTGGCTCCCCTGTAGGTGAGAATCTTTCAGGCTGGATTCTTCACTAAACTAGTTTGAGAAGTGTCTTAATTCAAATGGCCACATCTTCTTCAAATATTTTCAGATTTCCATGTGTTAGACATCGTTGGAAAGCTTAGAAACTACACTTTCAGAATCTGTAAATAACTCAAAATGCCCCGCGGGAGACTTGTTGCTGGTTTTCTCGTGGCTGGTCACAAATGCTAAATAATAAACGTAAGAGGTAACACTCTAAACTTTTATCCCCAGCAGTCAGAATCACTGCTGGCATTGAGTAATAGAAGTCTGAACGCATTTAAATACAACTTCAATAAAAACAGACAACAAGACCACAGAAACTAAATATTTTTATTTTTTTCACTAATTGTATATTTAGGTGCTCTCAAGAAAACGCCAATTTATTATATATTTCTATACATGAATATCTATGTTTATATTTATATATTTTATATGTTTCACCATCTATATGCATATTTAAGGTATTTATATCTAGATTTTTGCTATACATCTTTATATTGAGGCCATTTACAACATTTATCACTTGTCAACTGGTGTGCTGCTTTTTTTTTTTAGCATGAAGATCACTGTATGTGATACTGATTTTGTATGAACTTGCATATTGTTTTTTGCTGGAAAGACTTTAGCTCCTATTGCTTTTGAGTTTATTCACTATTTCCATGGCCAAGGAAAATTCAATCAATATTTGTCCGAAGTGGGGGACTTAAGTAGCAAACTTAAGGACTTGATTTAGTATTCGTGACCTGAAACTTAAGGTTGACGGTGATTCAAAAGGAACTTAAGACTTTTTATTAAGCTGAATAACCTTTTTAAATTTTTCTAGATATTGAGGATGAACAATTAATTTTTTTAAACATCATTATGTGACTTTTAGTCCAGTTAAAAGATAGACCTATAGCACAATGCAAGACAGAATCAAGCTGAAAACAGACCAGACCATTTCTGATTCGGACAAGACAGCTTATTAACTGATCATTCCCTGACTAGTTCAAAGTCAGTGTTATGTGTGTTATTGTTTTAGGTGGCACGGTGGCACAAGTGGTAAGACTGTCGCCTCACAGCTAGAAGGTCCCGGTTCGAATCCCTCTGTGGGCGCTGGTGGCGTGTCCTCCACCATGCCTTCAGTGCCTGCTGCTCGAGGAAAAAGGGCCTTTCTGTGTGGAGTTTGCATGTTCTCCCCGTGTTCATCTGGGGTATCCTCCATAAAATGTAACCCCACTAAAAACATGCAAGAAGATCACCACCTGACCAATGGTGATGAAGGAACTGGGTCCCCGGGCGCTGCTGTCAGCTGGCAGCCCACCGCTCCTGGTCTGCCGCGGAGGAACGACATTCCAGGATGGGATAAATGCGGAGAAATAATTTCACTTGCATGGCGTGTACAGTTCCCTCCCTGTAACTCTGTGTGCTGTGATAAATAAAGTTGACTTCTTCTTCTTGATCAACAAAATTATTTTGTTGAATATTTTTTGCCCAAACTACTATAAAAGTAGTACTGATCAGTTAAAAAAATGTTTGTTTTTTGCACACAAAGGAGTATTGCTAAGAATCGCTGCTGATAAGCATCATCAATAGCAGCATTGACAATAATGATATCAAATTTTTTCTCTTTTTTTAAGCACTTCTTTCATGTTGACTTGTGACTTGCTTGACCTGAGAAATATTTTCATTTGTCTTATTTGATTCGTACCAACATGGTAGTGCCCTGTTTGACTGCAGCTGCATGGGCTCACGACAGTTACAATCAAAATATGCCGCCTAGGATGGCAAAATCAGTCATTAATCTGAGCAAAATAGTATGTAATCGCCAGCTCTTGTTGGAATTTCGATCATCCAGTGACTTCGGCTACGTAGATACAACCACTCTGGAGTGTTCATGTAGCCTCGGAGTGCTACTTCAGCAAGACCCAGACCTACGGTGCAGTGGACTCGCCTAGCAGCACAGGCCGACAGAGATCCAAGCGGAGTCGTTGTAACACGGCTGCCGAGGTGGGCTAACAGCTAAGCTGTAGGGGGAATTAAATTAATGTTGGTATTGCATTCATCAATAAAATATTGGGGCACCACCTTCCTCAGCTAAGAAGGACTGTATGGAGACTGACTCCTGTAACGCTGATGTCATGATAACGAATGAACCAACAGTAAACCAGTCTGATAATCTGAAGGGTAAATTCCGGACATAGGGATCGTTATTACTCAGCTCAAAAGGACATCGTCTGACCACGGCTTAAATAAAAAAAGAACTTATTTATTAAACACAAATGAATAATGAATAATGTATCATGACTTGTACGACAGAGAATATATGAGATCTGAAACAACACAAGCAGAGAGAAACTTATGGCAAACAATGGCAGAATGAGTTTGGCAATAGTGAGAAGTAATTAAAGGGAAAACTGGGGACGCAAATGTAGAGTTAATTTACTGAACGAATGGTTAAGAGAATTTAGGCAAATTTACAGTATCATAACCTCACGGACCAACTCTTATTCAAACCCGCTTAACATGCCTACTTGGCCAGCGACGCTCCTGTTGATGTCTGCTCCGAACTGACACGAAGACTCCAAGCTGTGTCCGTGGCTCCGATCTGCGCGGCAGTCTGCTGGATGAATTGAGCAAACCACGGTGGCGAGCCGGTGTTGGACAGGGATGTTTCAGGGGCTGGTACTCTCCAGTGTCGGTTACAGACGAGGAGCGGCTTCTGATGGTTGTCTAGCCCGAACCAGCAGGTTAGCAGATGGCAGCAGGTTTTAGTAATAAGTGGTGACCGTGAAACAGGACTTTAGATTACTAACAATAAAATTAAATGTCTCTTCGATGGCCGATCGAAAAAGTGTCTCCAAAATTATTATTACGTGAGTAGAATTTTACACAAAACAAAGCAAATCAAATCACGTGGCTTAATGTGGTGAGCAAAAGGAAAAGAAAATACGTCTTCTTAAGAATAAACTCAGGCTACTCAGCGTGACTATGAGCAGCAACAAAAAGAAGAGAAGACAAACGCAAAAACAGGACCGAACGAAAGCTTAAAAAAACTAGAATAGAAACTTAGATTGAAAAGGAAAAATTAAGACTAGAAGAAGACAAACGGAAGACTAAGACAAGACAAGACAGACAAACGCAAATCACGACTGACTAACTAACTAACAGGACTGACTGTCCGCTGCATGCGGCAGATGGTTTTCCTCACTCCAAGGCGTGTCTAATCACCGATAGGCTGTCGCGCATGTGGGATGGTTCGTAGGCGCGTGACGTCATTTCATCTTGTAAGGCAAGGATTAATTAATGGTTCATACGAGGGGCTCATCTGCTTCTCACTATAGTCAATCACATATGTTTTGAATGGACAATTTTCAATGGCATTTCAACATTGTTCACAACATGCGTTAGGCAATTCTTATGGGTGGCTGACAACGTTAAATGATGACTCATAATAACGGAATCATGATAAATTTCTAATACTCATCTTAACATATATGATGACTCAAGGTATAACTAACACAAAATAAAGAAATAAAGAAGGGAAGACTATATTTGCCCAAAATGATCATCACTATAACAGTTACTTATTAATAAATGTATCACGTCAAGCGTATTCAACCTAACCGTTACGAACCTCTAGACGGCAGTATGGTTCCATGATAAAAACTCAAACAAACTTGGAAGAAAAGTTAAAATCACAGCTTTGTCATTCTACAAGCTACAAACACCAAAAAAAGCATTGATATCACACAGATTACGGGCTTGACACTGTAAGAAAATCTAAAGTGAGATCAAACATAGAGAATTGGTTATCCTGGTATACTGGAGAACAAGACACACAGATCTACAAAACAGTTTGTTTCAGGAATGTCTAATTTACAACCCATCAGCATTATTTTGTTTGTGGATTCCTCTGAGGTCTGGCATTGGTTCACCTAGACAGCTTTATTGTCCGTATCTCCCATGGGGCTATCAAGAGAGAATTAGCACCTCCATGGGAAACATGGAGCAAAAAGGCAACCTTTGATGTTGAGGTGTCTGTTTCTCTTGCTCCCCCGAAAGAGTGTGGAGGAGATGTCTCTGAGCCAGACATCTTGTCTCTGTTCAACTTAGCACTGTCCCTGTAACAGTTCAAATGGTCAATAGCTCTTGAAATTTGGGGTGTTTTACAACTCCATTTCTCCTGAAGGGATGCAGAGAGGGTAAGGAAGGGTCAGTTAGAGGCCAGTTCTGCTACAAAGCTAAAAGCGAATCCCAATAAAACGCTGCTTCCATCCATCTTCCTCTCCAACGTTCACTCCATGGAGAACAAAATAGATCATCTGCAGTTGGAACTAACATCAAAACGGTAGAGAGGAACTGCTGCGCAATCATTCTGACAGAGACATGGCTAAATTCATCAATTCCGGACAATGCTGTTAGCATCGAGGGGCTAGCTACATTCCATGCCAATAGGAGCTCCGCACTCAGGGGTGAATGCCAGGGGGGTGGTATGTGTATCTACATTCAACAATAACTGGTGTAATAATGCTAAGCATGTCTCAAGCTATTGCTCACTGGACATTGAGCTTTTGACTGTACTCTGTAGACCATTCTATCTGCCCAGGGAATTTATCTTAGTTTCTATCACTGCTGTGTATGTGCCCCCCAGCGCTAACACAAAGGAGGCTATGTGTATTCTCTTCCAGACTATCAGTGAGTTGCAATCCACTCACACTGAGGGCTTCTTCACTGCTGCTGGGGATTTTAACCAGGCCCACATGAAGACAGTTCTCCCACCAGCATGTGGATTGTGCAACCAGGGGAGCGACCACACTAGACAAGGCCTACACTAACATCAAAGATGCATTCAGAGCAGCCCCCCGCCCGCATCTTGGCTCTTCAGACCATTTGTCCATTATGCTAATTCCTCCATACAAGCCCCTGCTGATCAGAGAAAAACCTTCAGTGAGGCCGGTACGGGCTATGGATGCACTACAGGACTGTTTTCAGTGCACTGACTCGGACATGTTTAAGGAAGCCGCCTCTTACAATGATCACACCAATATAGATAAGTATGCTATGTCTGTGTCAGCCTACATTAACAAATGCATGGATGACGACAGCACCATGAAGAACATCATCATCTGGGCCAACCAAAAACCCTGGATGACCGTGGATGTATGAAAAATTCTAAAGGAATGGAACTCAGCCTTCAAGTTGGGT
Source organism: Chaetodon trifasciatus (assembly GCA_037975065.1). Lineage (NCBI taxonomy): Eukaryota > Metazoa > Chordata > Actinopteri > Chaetodontiformes > Chaetodontidae > Chaetodon > Chaetodon trifasciatus. The sequence goes on from JBBMOE010000060.1 coordinate 946,768, forward strand.
GATGCGGAGGCACTGAGAACAGTGAGAGCCAACTTGAACCGTGCCATCAGAGTGGCAAAGCCTGCCCACAGCCAAAAAATCCTGGATTTCTTCCATGATGCCACCAACACCAGGAATATGTTGCAAGGCATACAAGCCATCACAAACTACAAGATAGCCCCTCCTGCATTTGATGATGATGCAGACTTCCTCAACGACCTCAATATCTTCTTTGGGAAGTTGATGCACTAAACAGCAATCCTGCGGAGAAAGCTGCTCCCCAGCAGGATGAAGAGGCGCTCTGTCTTGACACAGCTGATGTGCGGAGGTCTCTGAGGAGAGTCAACTCATGGAAGGCCCCGGGCCCTGACAATATACCTAGACGGGTGCTCAGGGAATGTGCAGATCAGCTGGCTCATATTCCAATGGATATTTTAACATCTCATTGTTTCAAGCCAAAGTCTCATCATGCTTCAAGTCTGCCACCATCATCTCAGTGCCAAAAAAACCTCAGATCACATCCATTATGATGAAGTGCTTTGAGAGAATGGTAAAGGAGCATATCATCTCTAGACTCCCTCCCACTTTTGACCCCTTCCAGTTTGCCTACTAGCCTAACCGCTCCAGTGAGGATGCCATCTCTTCCGCTCTCCACCTGAGCCTTGCACACCTGGAGCAGAAGAACACTCATGTGCGGTTGCTGTTTCTGGGCTTCAGTTCAGAGTTCAATACCATCATTCCACAGCATCTGGTAGAAAAACTGAGACCCCTGGGCTTCAGCGCCCCCCTGTGCAACTGGCTACTGGACTTTCTCACTGACAGACCACAGTCGGTGCGGTTTCGACAGAACACCTCCCTTGTCATCACCCTCAGCATAGGCTCCCCTCAGGGCTGTGTCCTGAGCCCTCTGTTGTTCACCCTGATGACACATGACAACAACCTGATCCTGAACATGAATAAAACCAGAGAGATCATTTTCAACTTCAGGGAGAACTTTAAAATAACCTCAGTGTATATTTGTGATGCTTAGTGTATGTTGAGACAAAAGAAAAAAAAAGATGGACTTTTCACTGTTTGGTTATCTATTTTTTAGTTTAGTCAAATTAATTTATTTGATTTCAATAAGTGCTTAAACTCCTAATTGGGCATGCTGCTTTAGAGCTATAAAGAGTAGAGGAAAGAGTAGGTGCACAGGTGAGCTGCATACTGCTTAATTAGTTTGGCAGGCAGGAGCTGCAGTCAGAGAGCATGCAGGAGCAGAAGCAGCAGCAGACAAAGACCAGAGCAGAGGAGACAACTGAGACGCTATCGGTCAGTATGTTTGGTTTATTTATAAAATTAAATCAAATCTATCATTTTTTAAACTAAGCAAATGTAACTTTACTTGCATGCATTGATTTATTTCTGTGAAAATATAATTTCATATGAAGTAAGAATATTTAAATTTGGTTTAATTTCAATTGGCAATGATTAAAATTAAAAATAAGGCCAGTGGTTAAGAGAGTTAAGTTAAAAGTGTAATCTAAAAAGGATGAATAGTTGCATTAGAAAGACTTCAAGGCTAGAAAAGGGCACAAATTATTAAGCATTTCATTTAAATCAGCTGTGAAATTACTCTGAATTAAAAATAATTTGATTTGATTTAGTCTAATTAAATTTATTGACTGTTTAGTCGTAAATAATTTAGCTAATTTAATGATTCATTAAAAGAGGAAATAAAAAGACTGCATTTGTGTATCTTTGTACAGGTTTTCAACCTATTCTATGGCTACTCTATGACTTTTCGGTGAAGAAATAAATGGAATTTTTCAACAAAATGAATTGAGTTATCCTGCGTCTTCTGATGTCACCTCTAGCCTTTTCAAGTTCAGGCAAAAATGCAAAAAACATTAAAAAACTTGACAGTGTATATTTGTGTGTTTTTTTTTGTTTTTTTTTTTTAATTTACTGCATTTTCCTGCTGGTCATTCTACACACTGTTTATTTCACATGCTGTATACATCATGATACTCTGCTGTTTATTTTAATATACTTTTAACATACTTGTACATATTACTTCATTTACTTCATACTCAACATTCATTCATTCATTCATTCATCTTCTATACCCTGACTATCCCAGGGACAATTTTAAGTCAGAATCAGAATCTGAATCAGAAAGCTTTATTGCCAGGAACGATTTTACACATATGAGGAATTTGCTTTGGTGAGGTTGGTACATGACACATCTATTAAAAGAAGTTATTAAAAAAGTAAAAATATGACAGTAAGTGAAAAATATAACAATAAATAAAAAATATAACAATAGGAGAAAATATTACAATAAGTAAAAGATATAACAATATAAATATATATACACAAGTTTACACAAGTTTTTTTTTTTTTTTTTTTTTTACAGAAACACAGTCTGTTTTTTCAAGGCAGTCCAAGTTGAGTGTTAATGTAACGCATAGAGTTATGGTAGTGTCAATGTGACAGATGAGGCAGAGGTGGAGTGTGAAGAGTGTCGGGGGGGTTCCGGGCCTTGTTAATAAGGCTGACAGCAGACGGGAAGAAACTGTTCTTGTGGCGTGAGGTTTTGGTCCTGATGGACCGCAGCCTCCTGCCAGAGGGGAGTGTCTCAAAGAGTTTGTGTCCAGGGTGTGAGGGATCAGCCACAATCTTACCTGCACGCCTCAGGGTTCTGGAGGCGTACAGGTCCTGGAGAGACGGGAGATTGCAGCCGATCACTTTCTCTGCAGACCGAATGACACGCTGCAGTCTGCCCTTGTCCTTGGCAGTGGCAGCAGCATACCAGATGGTGATGGAGGAGGTGAGGATGGACTCAATGATGGCTGTGTAGAAGTGCACCATCATTGTCTTTGGCAGACTGAATTTCTTCAGCTGCCGCAGGAAGTACATCCTCTGCTGTGCTTTCTTGATGAGGGAACTGATGTTCGGCTCCCACTTGAGGTCCTGGGAGATGATAGTTCCCAGGAAGCGGAAAGACTCCACAGTGTCAATAGTGGAGTCACAGAGGGTGATGGGGGCAGGTGGGGCTGAGTTCTTCCTGAAGTCCACAACCATCTCCACTGTCTTTAGAGCGTTGAGCTCTAGGTTGTTCTGGTTGCACCAGGTCACCAGATACAGATCTCAACCTCCCATCTGTAGGTGGACCCGTCGCCATCAGAGAGGAGTCCAATGAGGGTGGTGTCGTCCGCAATCTTCAGGAGCTTGACAGACTGGTGACTGGGGGTGCAGCTGTTCATGTACAGGGAGAAGAGCAGAGGAGAAAGAACACAGCCCTGGGGGGATCCGGTGCTGATGGTCTTTGCGTCAGAGACGTGTTTCCCCAGCTTCACGCACTGTTTCCTGTCCAACAGGAAGTCTGTAATCCACCTGCAGGTGGAGTCAGGCACGCTCAGCTGTGAGAGCTTCTCCTGAAGCAGAGTTGGGATGTGTTAAAGGCAGAGCTGAAATCCACAAACAGGATCCTGGCGTAGGTTCCTGCGGAGTACAGGTGCTGGAGGATGAAGTGGAGGGCCAAGTTGACTGCATCATCTACAGACCTGTTGGCTCTGTAGGCAAACTGCAGGGGGTCCAGGAGAGGGTCGGTGATGTCTTTGAGGTGTGAGAGCACAAGGCGCTCAAAGGACTTCATGACCACAGAGGTCAGGGCGACGGGTCTGAAGTCATTAAGTCCTGTGGTCCTTGGCTTCTTGGGAACTGGGATGATGGTGGAGGACTTGAAGCAGGCTGGCGTGACATGTCTCCAGTGAGGTGTTAAAAATGTCTGTGAACACTGGAGACAGCTGATCAGCACAGTGCTTCAAGGCGGATGGGGAGACAGAATCTGGTCCCAGCTGCTTTCCGGGGGTTCTGTCTCCTGAAGAGTTTGTTGACGTCCCTCTCATGAATGGAAAGAGTCATCACTGAGGTGGGTGGGGGGGTTGGATGGTCCTTTAAGGTGGGAATTGGTGGATGTGACTGGAGCTGGAGCTGTTGGGAGGTGTTGTGGGGGATGGTTGCTGGACTGTCCCTTTGTCTTTCAAAGCGGCAGTAGAACTCGTTCAGGTTGTTGGCTAGGCGTCGATCGTTGATGGAGTGGGGGGCTTTTGGCTTGTAGTTTGTGATCTGCCTGAGTCCTTTCCAGACAGACACAGAGTCATTAGCTGAGAAGTGGTGTTGGAGCTTCTCAGAGTACAGTCATTTAGCCTCTTTCACCGCCTTGCTAAACTTGTACTTTGCCTCTCTGAATCTGTCTTTGTCCCCACTCCTGAAGGCCTCTTCCTTTGCCAACCTTAGCTGTCTGAGTTTGGCTGTGAACCAGGGTTTGTCATTGTTGTAACTCACCCTGGTGCGTGATGGAACACAGCAGTCCTCACAGAAGCTGATGTAGGACGTCGCAGCCTCCGTGTACTCATCCAGACTGTCCAGTCCTGAACACATCCCAGTCAGTAGAGTCCAAGCACGCCTGGAGATCCTCCACAGCCTCACTGGTCCACTTCCTTGATGTCCTCACTACAGGTTTGCAGAGCTTTAATATCTGCCTGTACGCAGGAATCAGGTCTGACGTGGTCAGAGTGGCCGAGTGCAGCGCGGGGGACAGCGTGATAAGCATCCCTGACAGTGGTGTAACAGTGATCCAGAATATTCTCCTCTCTGGTTGGACATTTAATAAACTGTCTGTATTTAGGGAGTTCGTGAGTGAGGTTACCTTTGTTAAAGTCGTCAAGGACAATAACTAAAGAGTCCAGGTTGGTCTGCTCCACACGCAGTATCTGGTCTGCGAACACTCGCTGTGTGTCCTGCACGTTGGCCTGCAGCGGGATGTAAATGCCGACCAGAATGAATGAAGCGAACTCACGGGGTGAATAAAAAGGCTTACAATTTATGATGAAAGATTCCAGGTCAGGAGAACAGTGTTGCTGGATCACTGTCACGTCGTTGCACCAACCACTGTTGATGTAGAAACAGATTCCTCCACCTTTAGTTTTGCCGGAAAGTTCCGTGTCTCTGCAGCGCAGAGTCCGGTATTAATCCACAGAGCCACGTCTCGATGAAGCACAAAACCGCAGATGAAGAAAAGTCCCTGTTTCTACCCAGCAGGAGTTGCAATTCCTCTAGTTTGTTGGACAGTGAACGCACGTTAGAGAGAAGTATTCCCACTAACGCTGTGCGTAGTCCGCGCTGGCGGAGACGTACCAGCGCGCCGGCCTGTTTTCCTCTCCTCCGGCGTTTCACTGCGTGAGCAAAGGTAAGCGCACCTTTCACCAGAATGTCCAAAATTTCCACTGTTGGGAGAAGGAAAGTAGGAAATAAATCCTCTGGTGCTGCTCCCCTGACGTTCATGAGCTCATCTCTGGCGAAAAAGCTCCGGGTACCGTCGCAAAAACCAGAGTTAACACACAAAACAAAACAAAACAAAACAACGCGCACCAACACACCGAGGCTGCTGTCCGTGGCGCCATCTTGTCCTGTCAATAATGTCAATAATGTAATAATAAAGTCAATAATGAGCACGTTTTTGGTCTGTGGGAGGAAGCCGGAGTGCCCGGAGAGAACCCACGCATGCACGGGAAGAACATGCAAAACTTCACACATACGGCCTCATACTCAACATATATATATATATGTGTGTGTGTGTGTGTGTGTATATATATATGTGTGTGTGTGTGTGTGTGTGTGTGTGTGTGTGTGTGTGTATATATATATATAT
>JBBMOE010000060.1:957425-984706 GCA_037975065.1 Chaetodon trifasciatus
CACACACACACACACACACACACACACACACACACACACACACACACATTAATGAGCTTTACGTATTGTCACACTCTAACCATTTATTTCCAGTGAGTTAAGCACAAAAACACAAGACTTGCAAGTCCTCTGCCTCTTACGGATTTTTTTGTCCTGCTGAAGTTTTTCCTTGCAAAATAACAGTAAGGTGCTACTGCATGGAAGATTTGTGCCAGTAAAATCAATCAAAACTTTCTAGATGTCAAACAAAAAAAAGAATTTGAGAGACAATAAAACTCACTCGGAACAACAACAACAACAACAAAAACAACAACAACAACAACAACAACAACAAAAAGTCATCTCAAATATAAAACTGCAAACAAACTATTGGTCTGTATGTTTTTGATAATATATCCTTTTCTTTCCAGTTCTCTCTGCTTTTTTCTTGCTGATCAGACTTTTGTCCGTGCTGTCAGCTTGGCGGTTACACTTCCAGCTCTCTTGTTTGTGCTGCCTGACTTTTTGTTTGCAAGGGTTCGTCCTCATTTGCTATTAAGTTTTTGATTGACAGTTCAGTGTCCCGGATGTTGTTCAGTGAAGCAAGTGTGTTTCTGCTGTGTTTTGACATTCATGGACACCCGAAAGTTTAACCAATTCCTACAATGTTGTATTAACCAGATATGTTGTTTGTGCTGTACTAGAAGTTTTATTGTGTTAAGTAAGTAAAGTTGAGTTTTACTATGAGTGAGCTTTTGTCAAAATAACATCAGCAAACTTGCTATCCGTAATGACTGCTAGCTTAGTAGCCAAAGTGTTCCTGTACTCTGTGTGTGTGTGTGTGTGTGCGTGTGTGTGTGTGTGTGTGTGTGTGTGTGTGTGTGTGTGTGTGTGTGCGTGTGTGTGTGTGTGTGCGCGTGAACTGTCACACACGCACATGTTTGCCTGTGCCTAACCATGGCAGCCTGTTTTCGTTTCTGGTAAACATTAGCTAGGAGCAGAGATGTAACACTTTAATTTGCCACTGTTAGTACTGGTGATCTCATGACCTCTCCTGTAGTGCCACTATCAGAAGTGTTAGAATGCAAAAACATTTTGTACTTCATGGACATCATCAAAAATTCTATAACATTAAATCATTAATTAATGTATTTTTCCATATGCATTCAACTATTTTGATATTGTCTCATTTTGAATTTATCCAGAAAAGAATTCATAACTTTGATTACTTTTGTTGCGCAGTGTCAAAACTCAAGACTACATTTACACATTTGTGTCCTCTTGTCATGGGCTATCTTTCCAATCAGTTTAAACACTCCCAAAAACTCCAGGACACAGATGATTAATTTCCATAAAGTTTACTGGGAATCTTGTGAAACTGTAATCACAATACAACAAAAAATATGTGCATTAGTAAGCAAATAAAAATACCACAGCAGTATCTAGGCAACTAGCAGGGCCTAGCTAGCCTAGCCACATAGCTAATATGAAGAAAACACAGAAAACCTATAGTCAAACAATAAGTAGCAATGAATTATTGAGCTAGCTTGGCTTTACAACACATTTAGCATCCAACTGTGTTTATATTCACAGAAACACAAAATAACTTGATGGCCTCATGTTATTGGATGAATAATACTCACAGACGTTGCCTTAGCAAAGAGGGAAAATGAAGAATAACTTAACGGAGAAGCTGACAACTGCTAATGATGAATGTCTCAACACGACAACTGATCACCACATGGAGAATTTTCTTCCTGCTTCCCAGGATGCACTGCTTCTATGTTGCTATGGTTACAATAATAAACAAATCACACTTAACTATGTTTCTAGTGAGAAACTTATTTCTAGAGACATAACACTCCCCGCTTGGGTTCTTTAAAGATCCCACATTAATGAACAGAATCAGTCTTTGGAGAATGAAGTAGAACTACTTCTCCAATGGGACGAGAAAAGGTCTTGTTGATTCCATCCTTGACAACCCCTGCTTTGACTCTCCGCACCAATCCATCTTCTCCTGGAAAGGTTTTTGTGATGATGCCCATGGGCCATTCACTTCTCTTTGCGTGGCTGTCTTTCAGGAGAACTATGTCTCCTTCTTGGAGGCTTGGCCGTTTTCCTTGCCACTTGTGACGAAACTGCAGCGTTTTGAGGTATTCGCACTTCCACCTGTTCCAAAACGTGTCTGCCAGGGTCTGAACTTGTTTCCACCCCTCTCTGAAGAGATCTGCTTCCTCAAAGTTACCTGGAGGGGAAGGAGGTGCGGAACCTGTCTTGAGTGTCAAGAGCATTGCCGGGGTGAGGATGAGAGGCGATTCCAGATCCAATGACACTGGGATGAGTGGCCTAGCATTAAAGATTGCAGCTACCTCGGCCATGAGTGTTGACAGAACCTCATGTGTCAGATGAGACTTCTTCTGTTCAAGCAGCATGCAATCCAAAATACAGCGGGCATTTGTCAATCATACGCTCCCATGCGCCACCCATGTGGGACGCGTGGGGCAGATTAAATACTTAGGTGCAGCTCTGTGTGCTCAGATACTTCTCCACATTGTTGAAGCCTGGATATGTCTTGTCCATCTGCAGCTCACGAGAGGCGCCAACAAAGTTCGTTCCACAGTCGGACCGTACCTGCTTTGCGGGGCCCCTGACTGCAAAGAACCTTCTTAAGGCGTTAATAAAGCTGCTGGCGCTCATTGCCTCAATCACCTCAATATGACCTGCCCGTGAACGCATAAATGAGAACATCAAAGCCCATCGTTTGGAGTTGGAGACTCCTCCTCTGGTGCGGCGTGAGACGATGTCCCATGGTCCAAAGACATCGACACCTACGTAGGTGAAGGGAGGTGCTACTTGTAGCCATTCTGCTGGCAGCGCTGCCATCTGCTGATGTTCGGTCTTACCTCTCAGTTTCCTACAAGTGATACATCTGTAGAGTATACTGCCAATACAGCGTTTGGCTCCCACCTACCAGAATCCAGCGGCTCGAATGGCACCTTCCGTAAGATGTCTTCCTTGATGTTTCACGGCTTCATGATGGTAAGACACAAGCAGGGTTGCAAGATGATGCTGGCCAGGAATGATGATGGGGTGAGTTTCATTCATGCTTAGACTTGACTGTTCTATCCGGCCTCCTACCCTCAGAAGTCCGTCTTGGTCTGCCATGGGATGCAATTTCCAGAGGCTGCTGGAAGATGGGATGTTGGATCCTGAGATGATGTACTTGAGCTCCTTTGCATAGCACTCATTCTGGACACACTTTGGCTTTCAGCAGCTCTTCCTCTGTAGGACGACGGATGTGCCATCCCTGACACTCATCTTGGATGGAACTGGCGAAGGAGCGAGTTACATGGATTAGGTGCGCTATGGCTGTGAGGAGAGTGCTGAACCTAGAAAAATGTTCGAAACGTTGAGGGTGCACCACATCTCTGGTAACATGTGTGAGACTTGTCATCACCTGGGAATGTACTTCAGAGTCGATGTCGGGGTGAATGAGATCGAAAGTCTCCTGAGGCTCAGATAGATGCAGAGCTGCGTCATGGAGAAAGGCTGGTCCTGTGAGCCATGCTGTGGTGCTAAGGAGGGCTGGTGTCACAGTTCTTGACCCGATGTCAGCTGGATTGAGGTCCGTTGGGATGTACTTCCACTGGCCAAGACATTGTGATAGGCGAATTCGCCGGACCCTATTATGTACGTAGACATAAAATCTCCTTGAGTGGTTGGGGATGTATCCCAATACAACCTTGCTATCTGTGTAGTAGGTGATGTTATGGAATGTGGTGTCCATCTCTGCGACTATCATCTCAGTGATCTCGACAATGAGTACAGCCGCACACAGTTCAAGCCATGGGATAGTCAGGCCAGGCTGGGGGGCCAACTTTGCTTTCCCGAAGACAAAGCCAACTTCAGTCTGTTCTTGGTGTCTTGTCACTTTAGTATAGGCCACAGCTGCAATCACTTTGACTGACGTGTCTGCAAAGATGCAGAGTTCTTTTCCTTGTGCACCTGCAGTGGAGAAGAATGTATAAGAGCATGGTGTCTGGAGCCCTTCTAGGTCTTGGAGTGACTGTTTCCATCTGGTCTACTCAGTTTTCATATCCCGGGGAGTGGAGAGTCCCAATCCTCTGCCTGGGCGGTGAGCTCCCTGAGTATCAGCCTTCCAAGAACAGTGACGGGTGCGAGGAACCCTAGGGGGTCGTAGAGGCTATTTACTGTAGAGAGCACCCCTCTACGAGTGAATGGCTTCTGGTCGTCTTCGATCTGAAACATGAAGGTGTCTGTGCGCATGTTCCAGAAAAATCCAAGGCTACGTTGGATGGGCAGGTCGTCGACGAAGAGATCCAGGCTATTGACATCCTTGGAGCAATCTTCCGGTGGGAATGCCTCGATTACTGCAGGTCGATTTGATGCAATTTTGTGCAGTCTGAGGTTAGAGGCTGCAAGCATCTTCTGCGCTCGTCTAAGAACACTGATGGCTTCTTCCTCAGTGTTGAAGGACTTTAAAGCGTCATCAACATAGAACTCTCGGTCTATGAATCTTCTTGCATCGCTGCCATAGTCAGCCTCTGCTTCTTTCGCAGCTCGTCATAAACCGTACACGGCCACGGCAGGCGAAGGACTGTTCTCGAAGAGGTGAACTCGCATCCTATAGTCGACAACATCAGAGTTAAGGTCATTGTTCCTATACCATAGGAAGCGAAGAAAGTCCCAATGGTCTTCCTTCACAACGAAGTAGTGGAACATGTGCTCAGTGTCAGCGGTAATTGCGACCTGTTCCTTCCTGACCCTCATAAGAACACCTAGGAGGCTATTGTTAAGGTCAGGGCCAGTGAGCAAAATATCGTTGAGTGACACTCCTCCACATGACGTGCTGCTGTCAAAGACCACACGGATCTTATTCAGTTTTCTGGGATGGTACACACCGAACAGGGAAACGTACCAGTGATCCTGTTCTGGTTGCAGTGGTGGGCCGACTTCTGCGTGTCCTCTCTTGAACATCTCCATAAACTCTAAGAAGTGGGCCTTCATCTGCGGTCATTTTTCCAATGAGCGCCGGAGTGAGATAAGGCGGTCATGTGCCTGTTCCCTGTTGTTGGGCAGCCGTTGTCTCAGTAACCGAAAAGGTAAAGGTGCGACCCAACTTTTGGAGCTGTCCTGGTAGCACTCAGCTTCCATTATTTGAAGAAACTCCAGATCTTCAATGGATGGCGCGAGTCTGTTGTCATCGGGAGTATGAGCGAAGACAGTTTGACCCAGGCTGTCTCCGATGAGCGTTGTTAAGCTGTATGTGGAGATTGGTATTAGATGGTGGTGATGCTTAGGTGGTCGACTGAAGACCTCTTTCACTTTGATCTGGTTGTTACATGGCTGGAGATGACTTGTACGACCATTCTCAAGGATGGCTGTTTTGTAGCTGTTTACCTCCAGTGGTCTGTGAGCGCCTCCGAGGCATACATCACCGATGATGACCCATCCTAGGTCGAGCCTTTGCGTGAACGGTGCATTTCCTGGGCCATTTATCTGCTCTCAGACCTTATGAACCCGCAAGATGTCTCTGCCCAGTAGGAGGAGTATGTTGGCATCTGGATCAAGAGGTGGTATTTTGTCAGCAATGCGCATCAGGTGAGCATGATGGTGCGGCTGCATCCGGGGTAGGAATCTCAGTGCGGTTGTAGGGAACTTCATTGCACTCGAGGAGCGTGGGCAGAGGAATGCTTACCATCTTGTCCACTGACTCGACAATGTAACCACTGGCTCTCCTCCCTGCTGTCTCTGTAAGTCCCGTGCATATCTTGAGCGTACATGAGTAGGAGCACCCGGAGATCTTGAAGACATTGAAGAAGGCCGTGCAAGGGAGCGGTTACTCTGCTCATCCAGTATGGCATACATCCTCTTGGACTCCTTTCTGCGCCCAGTTGGGAACACACTGACAAGGCAAATCTTTGCGCATGCTCTTGCACTTAGGCCTTCACCACACACTTGTGTGCAGCTTGAAGAGACCTCCTGGCTGTCTGCTTTGTCCTCCTCCCCGCTATCCTCTGAAGCGGGAGGGAACGACTTAGATTTCCAGTGTGTTGGGCCGGGGGGAAGTGCTTGGGCAGTGCTCTCACATTCTGTACATTTTACATCAGCGTTGCAGTTCTTGGTGAAATGATGAAATGAAAAGTGAAAAGATGTAATGTTCTTTCAAAAGCTGTTTGCGATTATCTATGCTCTTTTCACGAAAGCCTCTGCATCTCCTCAGAGTGTGAGGCTTTTTGTGCAGGGGGCAATGTTTGTTAGGGTCAACCAGTTTCCTATACTCTTTAGACTCAGACTTGTCAGTTGCAGAAACCTGTGACTTGTGAACACGTACAGCTGTCTTCATGGGCCTCTCCCATTTATTCTTTCTCTCTGCTGAAGCTTGTGTGAAGAGGTTAAAGCTTGGGTCGGTGCGAGCCTTTGCCTCCGTGTGGATGAAGTCTACTAAAACAGAGAAAGGTGGGAAGCTGACGAGATGTACACGTTTGTATTTTGTCCCAAAGTATAGCCATTTTTCTTGAATGTTGTGTGGAAGTTTCTCGATGATAGGATTTACTCCTCTGGAGGTGTCCAAGTATGACAAGCCTACGAGGTAGCCATCTTCCTTGGCGGCTTGTAGCTCTGACAACAGGTCAGCTAAATCTCTGAGTTTCTGTGGATTTTTTGTCGTGATTTTAGGAAAGTTCTCCAGTTTGTTGAAAAGAGCCTGTTCGACAGCCTCTGGCGAGCCATATATTTTGTCGAACCGCTCCCATGCTATGAACAGTCCAGTGGCCAGATTTCTAATGTTGACTGCTTTTATTCTTCTTACCTGTTCTGCTGACTCTTTTCCTAGATACTTGGTTAGGAGGTTGAGTTCTTCTGCAGCAGACAGGTCGAGGTCAGCGATAGCATTCTGGAATGATGTTTTCCATGTGCAATAGTTCATTGGCTGCTCATCGTGCGTGGTGAGGCCTGAGGTCACCAGGCGGCTACGGGCAAGATATTTGGCGAGATCACTGTTGGTTTTAGAACGGTCAAGGCTAGCTCCATAAGGTGTCCCGTGAACAGGCAGGTGCGCTGGAGAAGAGGAATGCTGTTTGAAGCTCTGTTGCAGCAGAGATCCACAAGGCTGAGGAGCCTGAGAAGAGTGAGGGGGCGTAATGGCAGCGGCAGCTTGGGTTTGGCTGGCATTGAGCAGGTGGGGTGTTAAAGGAATAGTTTTGGTTGGTTGAAAACTTGAAAGATGAAATGATGGCAAAATTTTGTCATTATCTCTTGAGACGGATGAATTGTAGGCTGGCTTGCACTGACACATAAGCAGCGATACACTGGTCTTTGGCAGCTTGTGGGACAGGGTCATTAGCCTCACTGTGTACTTCAAATCCAATATCTGATAAACCAGCCACAAGTGCATTCACCTCAGCTATGGCAGCATCTTTTTCTTTTTCATCGTTTAACACATCTAGACTTGCTTGAATGCGTGCCTGTTCCGCTTTAAGTTCAATTTCCTTTTTTGAATGTGCTGCTCTAGTCTGCGCTGCTTCGGCTTTTGCCTTTGCCATGGCGATCGCCATGTTGATCTTTGAGCTGGACAATGAACCAGAGCGACTGCTCCGTGTGTGTACAGAGTGGTTATCTCCATTTCCTCTGTTACCGCTGCCAGCTTGTGACATTATGACTTGAGAAATAAGCTGGCGTGAAGCTGTCTGGAAGCCGTAGTGTTAGCCACTTATCTCTTGATATTGAGTAGCTCCGTAGGAAGGCTATTCTTGTGTCCGTGGCCGTGTTGCCGTCTTTTCACTGTCATGGGCTATCTTTCCAATCAGTTTAAACACTCCCAAAAACTCCAGGACACAGATGATTAATTTCCATAAAGTTTACTGGGGATCTTGTGAAACTGTAATCACAATACAACAAAAAATATGTGCATTAGTAAGCAAATAAACATACCACAGCAGTATCTAGGCAACTAGCAGGGCCTAGCTAGCCTAGCCACGAAGCTAATATGAAGAAAACACAGAAAACCTACAGTCAAACAATAAGTAGCAATGAATTATTGAGCTATTTTTGGCTTAGCAACACATTTAGCATCCAACTGTGTTTATATTCACAGAAACACAAAATAACTTGACGGCCTCATGTTATTGGATGAATAATACTCACAGACGTTGCCTTAGCAAAGAGGAAAAATGAAGAATAACATCTTAACAGAGAAGCTGACAACTGCTAATGATGAATGTCTCAACACGACAACTGATCACCACATGGAGAATTTTCTTCCTGCTTCCCAGGATGCACTGCTTCTATGTTGCTATGGTTACAATAATAAACAAATCACACTGAACTATGTTTCTAGAGACATAACACCTCTTAATGTAGAAGATTTTTCAAAACGTTTAAAGGCCTTTTGCTATAGATACTATACATTGCATAATTTGTTGAGAACAAAATGATGAAACAATGGTCAATGGAAACCAAAATCATCAACCAATTGAGGGCAGGATTGAAAATCACACCGAAAATCAAAGTAAAACATTGAAATCACAGGCTGATCCAACTGACTAAGTAGTGTGTATGGCCCCCGCATGCCTTTATGCACTCTTGACAATGTCTGGACACGCTCCTGATGAGTCGACGGATGATGGTCCTGGGGGATCTCCTTCCAGATCATGATCAGGGCATTGGTGAGCTCCTGGACAGTCTATGGTACTTGGCGGCGTCAAATGCACACATACATAACATCCAATAGGTGCTCGATTGGATTTAGCTGAGGGGAATGTGAACACCAGTCAATGGCATCAATGCCTTCGTCATCCAGGAACTGCCTACACACTCTGGCCACATGAGAGTGAACCTGAGTGAACCTGTTCCAATCTATGAAGAGCATGGGATGCCAGTGGCTGACCTGCCAATTCTGGTGTTCTCTGGTGAATGCCAATCAAACTGTACGGTGCTGGGCTGTGAGCACAGGCCTCACTAGAGGATGTGAGGCTCTCATGGGACCCTCATGGAGTCTGTTTCTGACAGCTTGGTCAGAAACATGCACACCAGTAGCCTGGTAGAGGTCATTTTGTAGGGCTCTGGCAGTGCTCCTCCTGTTCCTCCTTGCACAAAGGAGCAGATACTTGTCCTGCTGCTGGGTTGATGCCCTTCTAAGGCCCTGGCCAGCTTTCCTTGTGTAACGACTGATCTCCTGGTATATCCTCCATCCTCTTGAGACTGTGCTGAGAGACACAGCAAACCTTCTTGTGACTGCATGTATGGATGTGCCCATCTGGTGTACTTGGACTACCTGTACAACCTGACTGGGCTGCTTGTCACAATCACCTGTGCTTCCTAAATGGACAGATTGATATCCCTGAAGTTTAACCTTTCATACAGGGATTGCAGCTCAAAGTGAAAAAATCACATGCACTGAGTGCTTTACCTTAAAAAGACAGAATGGACATAAGAACAGATAAAAAAAAAAAATGTAAAATGAAATGGAGAGTATAACTCATTTCATAATGATAAAAAGGATGAAAATGAAAATAAAGACAATGCATCAAGTCACAACATAAATTTATAAAATGTCAGTAAAACTAGATTACACAGAATGCATAAAATTTACTAAAATACAACATTTAAAAGAAATGCAGCAGTGCATAAGTGCAAGGCAAAGCACAAAGTTTCAGACCTGTATCAGGAAGTCAGAGCTTGTTACTTAAAGGCTAAAGCGAAAAGATACGTTTTTAGCTTTCTTTTGAAAATATTCAGTGAACTGGCTTGCCTGATATCTGTAGATAGTGTGTTCCAGAGCTTTAGGGCATAATGGACAAAGGCTGCATCCCCGATATTCTTTTGACTGTTGCTGGAAACCTCCAGTGGGCCAGCAAGATGATCAGCAGTGTTCTTGAAAGCAAATAATAAATGGGTGAGTTAGCAATGTAGCTTGTCCATTAAGGGTTTTGTATACAATGAGGAGGACCTTAAAATCAAGTCTGAATTCTACATGAAGCCAGTGCAGAGCAGCTATAACTGGACTGATGTGCTCTCTCCTCTTGGTTCTGGTTAATATCCGAGCTGCAGAGTTTTGAATGAGCTGAAGACTCTCAGTGTTTTTTTCTGTAAATAATGCGTGATCAAGTTGGCTTGATGTAAAGGCATGAACCATGTTGGCATGTTTTTCAGTATCTTTTTGATTTAGAAATGTTTGTTCTTTGGCAATGTTTCTAAGGTGTAAAAATGTAGCTTTTGTTACCTTGAATTTAGCATTAGATTCAAGTCCAGCATAACACCAAGACATCTAAACTCAGATTTAATCCAGGGAATTTCCCCAGATTATTAAACATCATATCTCTTTTGGTTTTAGGGCCAACTAGTAGGATTTTGGTTTTGTCCTTATTTAACTTCAAGAAGTTATTGCTCATCCATTTATTTATTGCCAAAAGACAGCCAAGTTCGGCAGAGTTATACAGTCATGGGCTATCTGTATAACTATGGAAACATACATTGTGCTCTCTAATGATATCACCAAGTGCCAACATATATAATGACAACAGTAATGGACCAAGGTAGCTGCCTTGTGCAACCCCCAAACAGGTGTCATGTGTCTCAGACACATGATACTCAAGGCTGATGTAAAACCTTCTCCCTTTGATGTGTTTCAATCCAGTTTAACACACAGTTGGAAAGACCAACCAACTGTTCAAGATGATTGATGAAGATGTCACAGTCAATCATATCAAATGCTGTACTTAGAGCTAAGAGGACAAGAAGTGAGACCTTATTTTCATCAGAATAGTCAGAATAGTCTGAGGTTGCTAATTATTTTAGTCAGAGCAGTTGTTCAGTGTTGTGGTTTTTTCTTAACCCTGATTGACCCAGTGACAGTCTTGCAGAGTTCTGCTAATGTAATAAAGGTGAATTTTCCCAAATTTACATCTTTTTTTACAGAGCTTACTGAGCTCATCTATATTTACATCAGCAATAACACTGGCTCTGACTGAGGCTCTTTTGTTCGTGAGGAATGATGATAGTTCTTCACAGTTTGATGTGGACGGGTGGGGGCAGTGCTGAGCAGCTGGTTAATCGTGCAGAGTAACATTCCAGAGGTAATAATAATAATAATAATCTTGCAAAGCAATCTTTCTTGCCAGGCATATAGCTTTGTTATAGACAGTCCTGGCTTCTTTGTATATATTACAGAGAACTGTGAGCCCAGTTTTCCTCCATTTTCTTTCAGCTGCTTGTCAAATTGTCTTACTCTCATGAACATGCTGTTGTTTAACCATGCAGAAATTCTGCCAGTAGATCTTTTTTTAACCTTTAGTGGAGCAACAGCATTTAAAGCAGATGACATGGTATTGCTCAACCATGTCCTTATAAGAGCAGCTCGATTAGATTAGTTTGGCATCAAAAAACATAGCGATGGTCAGAAATAGGTGATTCTAGTACACTGTCAATGTTTAATCCTGTTGTTAGCACCAGAAGGTCCAGAGGGTTCCCATGCTTTTGAGTGGCTTCATTTACATGTTGTGTAAATTCAATGCAGTCTACTAAAGTCACAAGCTCCATAGTGAGTAAATGAATGAATGTTCAGGTCCCCATTCAGGATTTTTGTGTCATATCTAGTGATACTAAATGTGATCAGCTGAGAATTCCTGCATAAACTGCATTGAATATCTTGGTAGACAATACAATGTAATGATGAGCACTGATTATTCTGCTTTGAGCTCAAGAGCAAGATATTCAAATGATGTAAATTCACCCAGGTCAATGTCATTGCACACTAACTGTTTAGAAGAAAAAGGCTGCAATGCCACCACCTTTCCTATTTTGTCTGACTGACTGATAAAATGTATAAATTGGAGGAAAAGCCACACCATTAATACTGTTTAGCCAGGTCTCAACTGAAAACATAAAATACAAATTTCTTTCACTGATCTGATAATTTACCAAAAAGGATTTATTAGCCAATAATCTAAATTAAAAAGAGCTAATTTCATCTGTACAGATTCTGTGACAGGAGAAGAGAGTGACTGTGGCTGAAATCTGACAAATTTAAGATTACTTAAACAGGTACCAGATGGTCTGTGATTGCTTCGATGTGTTTGACCATGCCACTTCCTTAAACATACCAGTGATCTTAAACAGCTGATGGCATGGTGTCTGTTTCATTTCTGATAGATACCTGAGTGATAATATCTGTAGTTATTGTTGTTTAATAGTTCGCTTATTTGACTGACCTCCAGTGTGGCAGCTTTAAATAACACCTTGATTGTTGATTGTTGTGGAGGCTAGGTCCCTGGAGAGTGCAATGAAGAGGGGGACAAGGTGTGTTGGATCCCTGACAGGGACAGAGACATGCTCTGAATGCCTTGGGTCATGTGAAGCAAAGGGTCTGGTTCGGCTTTCTGCCTGTGTAGGCTGACCTTGGCGTCTGTCTGTTTTGGTACAGCATACCAAGAGCATGACACAGGTCTGCACCGAGTAGTCTGCAAGAAGTGATGTTTAGATGTACCCCATTAGGGCTAATATGGTCCTCCAGTTCCAAAATATTTTGAAATTGTCAATAAACCTTTTTCAATGGTTGAGGCATTCTATCAGCCATGTATTCAGGGCAAGGAGTCTGCTGGAAAATGTAATGCCTTTCTCCAGGGTTGAATGGGGCCTGATATGAATACATGTTGTGACTGACAGTCAATCAATTTCTCCAGCAGCAGACAAAAGTCTTTTTTTAGGACCTTAGAGCCAGTGCTATTTCTTGGGTTTTGGTCTCCTTTAATGTTTGTGGTGTGATTAGTTTCCCTGGCCAAGTTAGTATTATCACACCTTTCGACATTCAGAGTCAGTGGGTCATACCTGTTTTGCGGTGAGAGTTCAGGTGGTGGAGTGAACGTTGGTGCCTCTTATTTAATTTCTTGCTAGATTTGTCTTTACGGCAGAATGGATGCTCTTGGTTCGTACCAGTGTTGTGCCAGAAAGAAACATCATTTGGGAAGACTAGTGCAGGAGGCTCAACAGCTGATCCAGTGGTGTTAGGACACATCCAGGGCAGCATGTCAGCAAGATCTGTGGCAGGATGCTCCACAGCTGTGTATAAAAGTCTATCCATTTTCAGCAACATGTATAGAGGCTACTACAGAGTCAATGAATGTTCATTCTCACATATTTGCTGCAGTGTTTCAATCTTTTTTTCTAGCTGTACAATCTTTAAGTCAGTCACTCACTGTCTGCGCAGTTCACAGATTTTGCCATATATGTTTATTTGCCATATACAAAGCAAAAAATATTTGTGCTGTTTTGAGGTCATGCTGGCACAGTACCGAGAAATAATAAATATGTTGGTAGTTTTCTGTTTCTTTTCTGTTAACAATAGTCAGCAAATCTTTAATAACACTTAAGGACTGATAGATGGATGCATACTTACGGTCCTTTTAAACACATTATAATTTTATGAGGGACATTGTCAGCAGTGTCTGATATGCATCTTGTTTGTGAATCTCTGTCTTCTATGTCTGTCCCAAAGAAACACCACCACATTTATTCATTGATTTGTTTATTTTTTTTCCTAGCACAGAATAAGTTGGTTTGACGACTACTCTGTATTCATGTTAGTATCCTATACAATAGAGAACTAAACCAAGGACAAACAAAAGATTACATTGCACCACAGTCCTTATCATGGAACTTGGATGGACTAGGATCTAGCAGTTCCTCAGATGTGTACAGGAGTGTGACTCTGACATAATGACACTGGTTTTGGTCTCTATAACTAAATCCTCTGTTCATGACAACTGTATGTGTCATGTCCAGGAAGTTATGTTAAGTTATGTTTAGTTTTTGTCTTCTGTCTATGTTGTCTCGTGACTTTTATTTTGACATCCCATTCTCCTCTCGTTTCAGGTAACTTGCACCTTTCTCTTGTGTGTCTCCCACCAGTCTGTGTGTCTGCCCCTCCCTGGTGGTTTCCACCTGTTGCCCATTTCCTTGTGTGTGTGTCTGTGTGGGTATATATAGTCTGTGTTTCCCTTTGTTCTGTACCAGTTCGTCTTGCCTTGTTTAAGCCAGCGAACCACGCCAGCCCATGCCACGTTTCATGTCTCGCCAGGTTTTGTATTCTTTTGATGCTTTGTCTTGCTATTGCCATAGTCTTGCCTTTAGTTATTTTGATAATTTGTCTTGATAATTTGACCCTTTTTCCATAGTCTTAGTTGCTTTCCTCGTCAGAGTGTTTTTCGTTGCTGTTTTCCCCTCTGAGTGAGTGAATCTTTTGGTTTTTGTGAAGTTTGAGATTTTCCTCTGTAGAGTGATTTTCTGTTGATACTTTGTCATTAAAGATTGTTAAATTGAACTTTGTCTCTGGAGTTGTGCATTTGGTTCACGTCCCAGTTCGGTTGTGACAGTATGTGGGTTGAATTTTCAAATAACTCACTCATTTAATGCATATGCAAAAAGTAATGTGTAATTATGGGCATTACTGTCACAAAGAGGGTTTCAGGCCCGAGTGCAGAACCACCACAACATGGATAAAACTTTTATCAACCTTTTAATCTTAAATTTTCAGGACCAGATTAGCAGCAACAAGTACAGTCTCTGGTATTATGCAGGGAATAAAACATCCAGCATTAACAGGCAGACAAAGATTTGGGACGTGTCGAGTACAAAGTCTTAGAATGTCTGTAAGTGTTAAGTGTGGCAAACACCAAACACTCAGGCAAACAATATCCAGGAAACAAAAAGCAAGACTCGTGGTCAGGGACAAAAGGCTAAGGTAGTTACCGGGGAACAGGAGAACAGGTGTGGTCAGAAACAGGCAGGGTCAGCAACGGGAGATCAGTCCATGAGATGTAGCTGGAGAGTCTTGCATTAGAACAATGAGAGTCTGGAAAAGAGTGAGCGTGGCAGAGCAGCTTATATACTGCACCGATTGCTATGAGTCTCAGATGTGTGGAGAGTGAAAGGAAAAGTGAAAAGAGAGTGGAAAAGTACAGAGGTCATCGGTGAGTCTAATGGCCTAGAGGAGGAAACAATTGCAGTGCTGGCCGACTTACAGGGAAAAGGACAACCAGGACAACACTGTGCTGTACTCAGAGAGCCAGCTCGGACAAAGTTACTGTGAGGAGAGCAGATCGGCGTGGTCGAAACCACTCTCGGAGGACGAATATGCTCTTTAATACCACCAAGACAATAAGATCTGCACACCTGCAGACACAGGACTTTGACGGATGGAATAGTTAAGAACAGGCGAGGTCAGATACCGGAGATCAGTTTGGCAAAGAACACTGGAGAGTCTGGCAAGACGCAAAGACAATCTGGCAAACAGAAAGAATGACAGAGTGGCTTAAATACCCTCCTGAGGAGTCTAATATGCTAGGTGTGCAGATAGGCAGGTATGGGGCGTGGCTGAAGAGCTGCAGCACTGGTAAGTGCTGGGCCGGACTGTGACAGAACACCCTCCCCCTCAAGGAACGGCTCCTGACGTCCCAAACACTGTTCAGGTTGAGGGGTTCAGAACTCCTCCGACACCATCCTGTTGTCCTCCTCGAGCAGGTGGTGGGTGGGGGGTGGTTGGGTGGAGTGGGGTTCTCCAGGTCTGCTTCTTCACTGTCTGATGGTTCTGGGAACGGTGCTCCTCTGCCTCTCCTCCGGATCCCAGCAATGGAGGGTTGATCAGGATGGCGTTGGTGGAAGTCCTTGATGAGGTCAGGGTCCAGGATGTGCTGGGCAGGTACCCAGGACCTTTCTTCTGGGCGTTATCCCTCCCAGTCGACCAGGTAATGGACTCCTAAACCTCTAGTGCCGAGATAGGCCAAAATGATCCAGGATGTTTAAAAGTTCTTTAGCACATCCATCTTTGAGATTATCAACATGAATGTTGAAGTCACCCACTAACACGACACAGTCAAAATCAATACAAACAACAGACAGTAATTTGGCAAACTCATCGGAAAACATTGTATTTTGGGGGCTTGTAGATGGTTATGAAGACTGATCGACAGGGAGACTTTGATTGAATGGCAACATATTCAAAAGATTCAAACTGACCATAAGAGACTCTATTGAATTGAAAGCTGTCATTAAACAAAATGGCGACTCCACCTCCTCTCTTATGCATTCTTACTTCACTTATGAAACTGAAATTAGGAATCAAAATCAAAAATCAAGCTTGTGCTTGATGATAAAGTCATTGATTAAGAATGATTTGCCTGCCAAAGACCTAACATTTAAAAGAGCTAACTTAAATGTGCTTAAAAACTGGACCCAGAACACATCAGTTACCAACACAAATAGGTGGCTGTGCTGGACTCTTAGTAGGGGTATGGAATAGGTTCAAATCAAGCTGTGGAGGGGGTGGAGATGGTGCCCGTCTGCGCTGTGGTGGTGGAGGGGGACAGGGTGGCTGTAGGGGGCAGGGTGGAATTTGGGGGGACAGGATCCCAGTTGGGCGAGGAGTAAGCCTGATGCCAGCGCTGACAAGTTTGTTCATTTGGTCAGTAAACTCCAGCAGGGGAGAGGGGGGTGATGGGATACCCAGTGAAGATGATGAGCTAGATGGAGTTTGGGCAGTTGGTCCTAGGTGGAGTTTTAGTGGTCGGAATCGGTGAATCCTCACGAGCAGTGGCCCCTGGTGGAGGACATGAGGCATCCCCTTTTTTGCTCTGGCATCCCTCATGGTTAGAGCATACAGGCGGGGGGAGAGTTGGTTCTCCTTCATGTTTTGGTGTTTGCTGCTTTTGTTTAGATTCCTCTTGTCTCTTGTCCTTGGGAGTGGGAACAGTGGAAGAAAGATAGGTTGGAGGCAAAAAGTTTTACTCCTGACTTGTTTAGGGAAAGTCTGTCTCCTTTGAAAAAATGTCTGCAGTCCCAGAAAAAGTTGAAATTGTCAATAAAATGAGTGGACATCACATGCAGTTGAAAGCCATCTGTTTACTGCCAACAATCTGCTGAATCTCTCTCCTCCTCCTCTGACTGGTGGTAAAGGCCCACTGAAGAAGACTTCAGCATTCAGAGAGCTCACTGCATTTAGCAGTTTACCTAAATCCCGTTTGAGCAATTCAGATTGTCGTTTCGCAACATCATAATATCATGCAATATCATGTTACCTATAAGATTGGTGAGTGCACTTGCACTTCTTGTGCATTTGGTGTTCATATTTCTGGAGAGGATTCTTTAAGTAGATATTATGCAGCATTCTGCAGATGAATGCACAATGCAACTTTTTGAAGGAACTGTGATTGACAATGTAATAACCCTTATTCCTGATGTATTTTGGTTTAGTTTCTGTGTCTGAAGCTAAGTGAATGAGTGAAGTGACAATTGAAGCGAGCTGAGCTCACCTGCAGTGGTTGGCAACCAGGGCCAATCACAGAGAGGGGAATAACATGCAGCAAAGCCCAGCTGGAATTAATGCTGGAGTGTTTTGGTGTTTGGTCAGCCTGACTGAAACATGCAGTGGGTCTTTTCAGAGCACCTGTTGGTATGTTCTCAACAAACAGCACTTGTTCCAAGCTTAGATGATAGATTTGATGTTTTGCCATACATGCTTTCTCACAGATATTCAATATAAATGCAGTCAAGATGCTGCTCCGAGGAGAGAGTTCAGTCACAGACCTGAAAATAGCTCCAACTTTATTAAATTATGATATGAAGAGAATGATGCAAGACAAAACCATCTGCTGTCCAAGGAAAGCATGTTACACTCTGTGTTGAGACAACCAAACACAAGTGGAGGACCACGATGATTGGATTAACATGACCTGAAGTGACTGTGTGCTGAGTTGCACATAAACACAAACACACTTTTAGATAAAAGACAAGATATATTTTGCTTGCAACAATTCCATAATTTCTTTCACTGTTTTAATCTGATTGATGATAGAAATGCCTTTCAGTTCTACTGTTTCTATTCTAACGGGCTTCATACAAGCTCTTTCTTCATTCTTGTTAAATGTTCCTACTCGTGACAGCTTTCACCATACATGCCACCTTGTTGCCTCTGTGACAATCACCATTTAGTGCATAGGATAAATGTGCCTGCTAATAAATGGTTCTTCATGGCAACAGCCAAGAGGAAGACCAAAATAAAGAATTTTTCAGACACAGAATTGCCCAAAGTGCTTGTGGGTGAGATGGAGGTTAAAAAGCACAAATTGTTCCATTCATGTCGCCCTCTAGCAGTGCCAGCACATTCATCATAGGACATTACACAAGTGTCTCCACAGTATTTTTATGTTTGCAGTAATCAGTGGTGTCCCCCGCCCTGGATTATCATTTGTAAATGGACTGTTTGACTGGTGAACACGTATGAGATAAGATTAATAACACATATTAAAGTCTTGAGTTACTCTGTCATATCCTGTTCAGAATTCTTGTCTGGCTGAGAAAGTCTACCAGCTAACCATTCAGTTGGTCTGAATCCAAACTTCTCTTACTTTGTTTCTTCCCAGTAGAAATAGAAGTGTCCTGTTTCTGATTTTCAGCCTATGTGAGAGTGCGTCCACAAATGTAAAAAACCAGCATGTTTGGCCCTTTATAAAAAAAAAAGTAAAACTGCAGTGAATGGGCCAATAAAAGAACCAGGTATTCTCAGCCCAGTCTGAGTACTGCTCTGTAATTAATCCCTGAATCCATTTTATTACACCCAACAGTTTTATAATGCAGTTCACCAGTATGTGTAATGAAAGCACAGCAAAGCAGCTCTTGTCTTACTTGGTGTTTAAAAATGGCTGGATACATAGTTACAGGACAATTCACACCATCAGTGCCAGACACAAATGATCTCAGAAATTTGGTGAAAAAATAATAATATCCTTCTGGACAGCAGATGCGTGTAGGTTGAACTAATATAAGAGAGTTTTAAAGACTTTTCACTGAAGGAACTATGAAGGAACACTATGGAATTATTATACAAAAAGTGTTAAATAAACCAGAATATGTTTGTCAAGAGTTAATTTCTGCTTTCTTGCTTTCTTAATGTGTTTGAGACCATTACTTTTGTTGTGCGGACGTAGGGTTGGTTCAAAGCTCTATACAGTGAATAGCCCTATTTGACTACTGTTCTAATCCATATTATGGCAAGAGCCACTCAACTAAGCAAAGAGAAACGACAGTCCATCATTACTTTACGACATGAAGGTGAGTCAATCCGGAAAATTTCAGGAACTTTGAACGTATCCTGAAGTGTCGTCGCAAAGACTATCAACTGCTGTGATGAAACTAGCTCTCATGAGGACTGCCACAGGAAAGGAACACCAAGAGTTACCAGACGATAAGTTCATCAGAGTTACCAGCCTCAGAAAATGCAATTTAACGGCACCTCAGAATAGAGCTCACATAAATGCTTCACAGATTTCAAGTAGCAGACACATCTCAACATCAACTGTTCAGAGGAGACTGCGTGAATCAGGCCTTCATGGTCGTATTGCTGCAAAGAAGCCACTTCTGAGAAAGAACAAGAATAGAATTGCTTGGGCCAAGAAACACAAGGAATGGACATTAGACCAGTGGAAATCTGTCCTTTGTTCTGATGAGTCGAAATTTGAGATTTTTGGCTCCACCCACCACGTCTTTGTGAGATGCAGAAAAGGTGAGCAGATGGTTTCTACATATGTGGTTCCCATTGTGAAGCATGGAGGAGGAGGTGTGGTGGTGTAGGGGTTCTTTGCTGGTGACACTTAACCAGCATGGCTACCACAGCATTCTGCAGGGAAATGCCATCCCATCTGGTTTGCCCTTAGTGGGACCATCATTTGTTTTTCAACAGGGCAATGACCCCAAACGCACCTCCAGGCTATATAAGGGCTATTTGACCAAGAAGGAGAGCGATGGAGTGATGCAAGTTGGACCCCAGAATGAAGACAAAGTAGCCAACATGTGTTCAGCATCTCTAGGAACTCCTTCAAGACTGTTGGAAAACCATTCCAGGTGACCACCTCATGAAGCTGATTGAGAGAATGCCAAGAGTGCGCAAAGCTGTCATCAAAGCAAATGGTGGCTACTTTGAAGAATCTAAAATATAAAACATAATCTGGTTTGTTTAACAATTCCTTCATAGTTTGGATGTCTTCAGTATTAATCTACAATTTAGGAAAAAAAAAAAATGAGTAAAGAAAAACCATTGAATGAGAAGTTGTCCAAACTTTTGACTGGTACTGTATGTATATATGTGTGTGTGTGTGTGTGTGTGTGTGTGTGTGTACATATATATGTGTGTGTGTGTGTGTATATACACATATATATGTATGTATATATACATACTAGTGCTGTCAAAAATATCACGTTATTAACGCGTTAACGCAAATCAATTTTAACAGCGTCATTTTTTTAATCGCGCGATTAATGCTCTTTGTGACCTAGTGAACTTGTAGTTTTTTATAAGCTGTGGTCACTGCTAGTAACATTACAAAAACTACAGGATCCGATTGGAAACTGGAAACAAAACAATAGGCACGCCCCACGCACGTGTTTGGTCGTGCCTGCTTGCTAGCTGTAAAAGAGTAGGCTACCGGTTTGTGTGGATGTCAAGCGCGAAACGCTGAAATGGATGCGAACAAGATTCTGAATGGAAGGTTTAGTTTCAAAAAGTTGCCAGATGGGTCGACTGACAAGACCAATGTTATCTGTGTGTATTGTTGGTGTGGACTGAGTTATCACTGTGGCACATCCAGTCTGAAATACCACTTGATGGCCAAACACACGGCTAATGCAAATTCTCCGCCGCCTCCTTGTCAAAACCAGGCGACAATGGATGGCTTTCGACAGCTGGGTTGATAAGCCTCTGGTGAATAAACAGAAGAGCAGTATAGTCTGACTGCTTGTATGTTCAAAGGAAACTTAAGAAAGCAAAGTTTAAGCCATGATTTAACTGCACTATAGGCTGAGTCCTAGTTTGCAATGATGTGCACTTTGTAACTTTATCTTGTATCACCCTGTTTTAATCCCTTAGAAAGGGTTGTTGAAGGGGCTTTTTTGTAACCAAATATTTATTTTTTGTCATCTGTTTATTGACAGTGTTAAATTGTGTGAGATTTTGCTTCAAATGTGAATGACTGCTCAAAGTGAGAATGTTAGTGTGAAATATAACGCTACACGTTGTTGTTTTCAATATAAAACATTTGCACAAAGCAAGCCTATCCACTTTTCCATGTTGATAAGAGTATTAAAACGATAATTAATGGGACATTTAGAATAGATAAAAATGTGCGATTAATTTGCGATTAATTGCGAGTTAACTATCACATTCATGAGATTAATTGCTATTAAATATTTTAATCGATTGACAGCACTAATATACATATGTCCGGTATTGAATTCTGTATAAGTATTGTTAAAAATATAGGGCATAATATTTTGTTAAAATATAATAAAAGTATTTGTTGTACCAAAATTTATGAACTGTGGGGAGATTGAGGCTTCTGAACACAGAGTGGTCAACTGACGGTCTTAGGTTACATCAACTCATGGTTATTCAAAATATGAGTTATGTCTAGGGTGGATGAATTCTGTCTGCTGACAGCAGGTGGGACCATGAGGCCAACAACCATCCAGTCTTGAGTCTACAGGCATAGAATTGCATAGCATTATGTCAATACTCAGAGCTAAGCACGGGAACTGCTCTGTTGTTGGCTGCACAGACCAGCACAAATCACTGCATTGGCCCAGCCAACAGAAAAGCTGGGTGGATTAATTTTATTTTTGATGGAACTGTCCCCAACAACAGTAAAACTCTTATAGGTGTGCACAAACAATTTTGCCTCAGATTGCTTTCTCTATGAGAGCAAGTAAACAGATCAATGAAGCTCAAGGATGGATCAAACAGCCTTCATACTTAGAGGCTGTATGTTTTTTCCATTTTTATGTTGCTATGCTATGCTATTTATTTTGCATATTAGCCCATAGAGCTGTATTGCATGGCCAATATGGCCCACAAGCTAGAGCAATGTTGGTGTATTTATTATTACAATTACAATTAGTCATTTTGCTGTCCAATTATCCAATTCAGAATTCACACACTGATGGCGCAGCATCGGGGGCAGTTTTGGGTTTCAGTATCTTGCCCAAGAATACATGGCATGTGGACTGCAGAGGCCAGGGATTGAACCACCGACCTCCTGATTGGCAGACGACCGTTCTACCCCCCGAGCCACAGCCACATATCACCCCATAATATTGAAGGACAGTCAAAGGTTACTGGGTGATGTTGTAGGCTGGATGTGGGTAACTGTTTTTTTTTTTTTTTTTCTTTTTTTTTGTTGGAATTACAAAATGAAATACTGCAACATTAGCTCAGCTGGCTTTGTTGGTAACTTCCGTGCTCCTCATATCTCTCTGTATGTGTGTCTGTTGCTGTGTATGTAAATGTTTTGATAGACATACCCCATGGTACACATGAAACACAAATTAACTGCAAGGAATTACTTTGGAACATTATGTTACTTTGATTAACATCAAGCTACACTAACTTGGTCATACCTTTAAACTGTAGTGAAGCTGACAGGTTTTGCATTGTCAGGAATCAGGATTCAGGATTCAGGATTCCTTTATTGATCCCCGAGGGGAAATTGTTTAATTGTCCATTAATTACCTGTCACTACTGGGGAAATTTGTTGAAGACCGACATATTTAAATCTCCCCCTTCATAAGGTCCAATAAATAATTCCCCTGTTAGATGTGAAAATGTCTCCATATATTGTTTGCACTGCTGCTTCTCTGATGTCCACCCTCCCCTCTGCTCCTCTCCCAGTGTTTTGACATTTAACTCTGTCAAATAAGGGTTTATTTTGACCAAACCACTGTTGTTGGTGATTGTTGGAAGAGTGGAAAGACGAACCAAAAAGATTTGGATGAGTTTTATTTTGTTTCTGTTTGGGAAACACAGATAATATTCGACCTTAATTTCTCTTAGTTGTCCAGGACATTGAAATCTTCCTGGACACGTGGATCGGCATCATATAACAATACTGTCAACAGTCCTATGTCTATTCTATTGTATTACATTGCATGTATTGTATTACAAACAATACTGAGTCTCCCTCAGAAAGCTTTTTTCACATGTACTGAATTTACAAACTTTTGGTCACAAATACAGTCAAAAGCAGATATTCTGTGTAATCCATTTCTTCCTCTATCCTTGCTAAAAAGTGCAGAATTGGATGTTTTTCATGTTTCACTCCACATACAGATCTTTCTGCAGTATTAAAACAAGCTTCCCATGTTGTCAGTGCCATTAAGCCTGTTCCTTGAAGTCATGCTTGGCTTACCTTTCTTTCTCATAAATAACTGAAATTAATTGAACAATTATCATACTTAATTTTGTTTGATTTTACTATTCATAATTTTAATGTTGTAGGGAAATTATCATTTCTTAGTTTTACACTCAATTTGGGCCAAATTAAAAAATAATCACATAAATTCAAAAGTCATGACTTCTCAATTAAATTGATCTCTGTATCTAATTCAAAGGAATACAGAGGACAACTTGGTCAAAATGAAAATTTGATCTACTATCCATTAACACACAAAAAAATGTAATGACTGATAATCACACTACAATGGTCAAAGCAGAACAAGCAAGCAATATTCATGTGTAAATGATAAAGTAAATTATGCAATGAATTGGGCAATGGTGAGAGAAAGTAAATGGGTGTACTCATATCTAATACTAGGATATTTGCGTTGAAATTTGCATGTTAAAACTATTATGTTGATATCAGCCCAGTCATGAGCTAGAAGTAAGACATTTTGACTACTTCAGGCTGCATTTGCTGGCAACTTTCTCAGTAGGAACACACTATGGTGGATGCTGTGAAAACTCTTCACAATTGACTCCCGGGTGGCTTTCCCTGGGGTCATGTGTGGTTGCTGGATGATGGGCTTTACCGTTCTTCCTTCTCAGCTGTTCTGCTAATGAAGTCTTTTTCAGAATATGCACAGCTTGATGGTTCCTATAGTTTCGTGTAAGTTATAGGTACATGTACAGTTTGTTTAGTTGATTTGTCAAATTAAGTTCTTTCAGTGTTATTTTTACCTGTAAAGTTGCACATATGCATGTTGTGGGAGTGAAAAAAAAATCAATATGAAGGCATGCCTTGGGTTAAAACTTTAAAAAAAGAATTCAACTATTACTGAAGATATGCCTAACCGTCAGCCAATTAAATCAGCTATGGCAGAGTGATGATGTAGTCAGAACAAAATCTGTCTCCCATTAATTACTATGCAGAATGGGGTGAGACTTTCTCTCTGGTAAATGTCAGGTATGTGTACAATATATGGTATATGCTGGTGTTTGCTAGCATAGATTTCACTCTTTTTCATTCTTCTTTTCATGCTGCTGTGTCCTCAATTTTCTTTGATAGGTGTGTTTAGCAGCTTCACCTGATCCCCAGTTGTCAGTAGTGTAACCGATGGGTAAATAATTGCCATATCCATTACTTTATGTAAACAATTAGCATGTCACCATTCACTTCCTTCATTCAACTTCATTTGAAGCAATGACATACTCGTTATTAGTGTAGGATAACAGGAACTTGGCCAGAAGATAATCATTAGCGAACATTGAGGCATTGTCTGAATAGTTGTGCTTGGCCTGCTAATGGCAGCCTGAAGCATTGGCCCTGACAGGCAGGAAGACTGGCGTCAATATTGGCAGAGAGACACCAAGAGAGAGACGGGAAAGGCAAGTGAGTGAGAGAAACGTTGGCATGGAAAGAGAGGATCTAAACTGCTGCCAAGATTTGCTGCTTAAATAAAGAACCAACAGCGGAGAGGCTCTCAGTTGTCCAGACCATTAAAACAGCACAACATTTCTGTGTTGTGGGTGTGTGGGTGTATATGTCTGTATGATGAAAACAATTTTAATTCCCTTTTCTAACTGCAATACAACAGTAAATGTCTCCCATTTCTTAACCTGCACAGTGAGAATCAGGGAAATGTTCCTTTCCTGCTAAAACTTTGTGACTCTAAATGCAGATTTGCTCAGACATAACAATACAGAACACCTCCAGTCAGGAAATTAGAAGTTGAACAAGTTCTCTAGATACCAAGAACATCAGTCATCACTGAGACATGGGAGTTCTCTCAGAATGAAACATTTTTATCATACTCTAAGGAGGGAAGGATGAGACTGACCACATTAATGACTTCACCTTGTAGAATTTTTTTTTTATCTTAACTGGAATGAGATATTTGATGCAGAAGGACTGTAAGACCTAGTTGGCAGAGGCACAAGCTGAGGTGGAAGAGTGGAGTGTGACGTGAAGGCATAGGCTATGGACACTGAGGCATTTTTGACTTTATGCCTGAAGACACAATTCATCCTTGGGCAAGATACTGAACCCCAAAATTGCCGCCGATGCTGTGCCATCGTTGTGTGAGTGGGTGTGAATGGATAATGCTTGTCATGAGCAGGTGGCTTAGCCACCGTGTGAATGGATGAATGCGGACTTGTGTTCTAAAAGCGCTTTAAGTGGTTGTCAGACTAGAAAAGTGTTATACAAATACAGTCCATTTACCATTTTATGCTGAACTAAGGGAGACTGCACTGCTGTTATAATGAGGCTCCATTTTACTCACTGTGAATTATTTCCTTTTTCTTCATATTCAAGTATTTTTCTGTCCTCATGTGAAGCTGCAAATCATACTCCTTAGTTTGAACACTGTGGCACTCTTCTTGATGAGAGGGACATCAGATGTGCCCACAGAATCCTCTCTTATCTGTCAAGGTTAAGGCTGTCTCATTAGATACACGCCTTGAAACCAAGACACACACATCTTTTGTATTATATTTCAGTTAGTTCACGTGAACTTTGGTTGGTGCGTTCACGTTCGAGATAACTGGCCAATGAGAGATCGCATGTAAGTCCAACCTCTGTATGAGGCAAGTCCCAGCCCAAGAGGATAAAATGTGTATACTGGGCTTGCTCTGACAGAGATCTTGTGAGAACTTTGTCGCTTCAAGCCCAGTGCTGCCTTGCTTTACCTTTGACCTGAATAAACTTTCTATTGTCTTGTTCTAGGGCTTCCAACAAAAGAATCGGGACTAACACTGCTTCTAGCAGGAGCTCATCACTAAGGTTAAAATCCTCTAAAAGAGGATCAGATTCGTAATCCGACATGTTTTCATGAGCGAACAAGAAGCAGTAGCAAAAGAGAAGATAAGCGAAAGCCATGCAGAAGTTAGGCAGCAATCACACGAGCATCATGGTGCACGTGTGATTGGTGTCACATTGTGTTTGGATGAAGACATGAATGAGTTTGTGGAGCTTAGAGATAGCAGGAAATTGTATAGGGTGGGAGGAGGCAATCTTTCTGGCTGAATTTTTGCTAAGCTCCATTTCTCTGTGCCACCGAGACCTTTGTTGTCAAGAAACTTAAAAACACATTGAGCCACACTGTTGCACTGGGTGGTATATTCTCCATTTTAACATCTAGTGGCCATCAGTGTGTGTGAGTGAATGAGATGAAAGTTCTGTAGAAATGCAGTCCATTGTCTAAATAGGTTTTCAACAATGACACCAAGAGGATAAACTATATTAGTGTGGCAGTATAGAGATCTGTGGTTTCACCTGCCTAATTGGCAATGCCACAGCCAACCACCGGAGGCGCACTGGCCTATAAAAGGGGTGATTCCCCTCTGCTCACCCTTTTTTTTCTCATCGCTCCCAACGGGTGATGTCACTTCCACTGCTGTTCTGTCTATGCTGCTGTTCTGTCTATGCTGCTGTTCTGTCTCTGCTGCTGCTCTGCTGTGATGCCGCTGCTGCTTTGACTTCACTGCCGCTACAACGCCGCTGCTGCTTTGACTTCACTGCCGCTACAGCGCCGCTGCTGCTTTGACTTCATGGCTGCTGCGACGCCGCTGCTGCTTTGACTCTGCGGCTGCTTGGACTTCACTGCTGCGGTGACTGTGGCTGCTTGACTATGGCCGCTCGTCTGTTGCTGTCATAGCTGCGGCTTTTGGTTTGACGCCCCTTTTGTTCTCTTTCTATTTTAAACGGTTGGACGATTGAAAAGTGGGGTTAATTCCCCTTATATTTTCAGTTTCTTTATGCAGTTACGGTGCTTATTGATTCAATTCGTTATTTGATTATTTTTTTGTTTTGTTTATTCAGTTTCCTTTATTTAGTTACGGTGCGTATTGATTTAAGTTGTTATTTGATTTCTCTGATTTTGCTATTCCTTTTGGGTAGAAGATTGTTTGTTTTCTTTTCAGTAATTATCCTTATTTCTTTCTTCTGTGGTTGGCAGTTCGTATTCTTGTCTAGTTCACGATTTATGTTGTCTGCCAACCACTTATACTTTACTCCTTCATATTGTTT